>BLSH010049313.1:343391-355546 GCA_018402905.1 Glandirana rugosa
CTCCTGTCTCCTTTTGACGCCTACTGCCTCCGTGCATTTGACTGGTGTCACAGTCCCGAGTCGTCAGTACTATTTGGCACTAGTTAAATGTCCTCCATCCCGTCTTGGTCGGTCCATAAAGTTCACTATGTCCCCCGGTTTACTGTGTCGTTTTCGTGACACGACAATAAGTACGAAATTCCCTTGTCCTAGTAAAATTGGTGAAGTCGGGGCCTTCCTAAAGGTCGAAATCCTGGCCTCGGGAAAAACGCTAAGCCGCGACGCAGCGAAATTGACTGTTAACGCGCCAGCACGCTGCAACGTGGGTTTGCTTTAAACGCAGGAAAAAAAGGGTGTTTGTCAACGTCGCACGACCGCGCAATTGTCAGTTAAAGCGACGCAGCGCCGAATCGCAAAAAGGGCTCCGGTCCTAAAGCTGGAAATCCTTCCGGGGCTGAAGTGGTTAAAATGATCCTGTTCCCTTAAAGCATGAATAACAGCACAGTGCTTTTGCTGTGTCATTTGGCCCCCTGTATCACTTGAAATACCTGGCTGGTTCTGCCCTACCTCCTGTAAATTGATCACGGTTTATCATGACTGCTGAGCCCTGACACTGTGGTCAGTTTACGTGCCTCCGTCATCCGCAGTTTTCCTCTGTCCTCCTCTCCCCCCTCCCTCCCTGCTTGATGGTCAGCTCGTGACAGTGCCTGCCCCCTCCCCTCCTGCTGCTGAAATTACGTTTAATGTGTCCTATAATCCTGTGTGTTTCCTAATCCTGTGCCCGGCTCTGTGTTTTATAAAAAAAAATGCCATCTATACCTGATTTCTGAGCACCGCTCGGCACTGACCTGACCGCCCGCCTCTCTCCTCCTGACTGACATTAGCGGGGATTTTTGGCCCCTCCCGCTGCAGCTGTCAGATCGAGAGAGGGGAGAGGTGTGGCCGATCATGTGAGCGGCACTCGGAAATCCGGTATAGATGGCTTTTTTTTTTTTTTTTTTTTTTTTTAAGGGGCACACAGGATTATATGAAGATATGACAGTGGCTTAACAACCACTTTAGTAGCAAAGTAAAACTAGTTTTTATTGAGGTACACAGAGGAGGGTTTTCTTGCTATCATGTAGCCTACATGTTACGCGGGTCAGGGGTATGCCCACTGTAATCGGTGAAGCCTGGAACCTTTATAGGGATTATAGACATGGACAGGCAAGACAGGGTCACCCTGTTTATTACAGTTGCTTCAGCCCCATAGCAACTATGAGACCTATTATCTCAGTTACTTACTGTACACATAATTGTCTATCCTAAATATTATACATTTACATGTAATAACCATCAGGAAAACCGCAATGTGTTTGGAATGTATTCACTTTTATAGTATAGTATAAACGTTTTAAACTTGGCACTAAAATTCAACCACTCAGAGCTAAGTCTCAGGTGGATGACTAGGGTGTACATCACACCACAGGTCACATGCTTTACCACCTCTTCCACCTAGAGTTTTTATAAGGTACTCAGCAGCTTCCTCCCATCCTTTTGCCAAGAGGACATCACTACTGGTCAGGCTGCACCTGGATTGCTGTTTACCCCAGTACTCTCATCTGTAGCAATAATGGAAACCAAGCTCAAGGGAGCCACGGCAAAAGCTGAGGAGAACACTGGCTCTGTCGAAGGCCTTCAGAATACTCAAACTCTGGGAGGTTTATTTACTAAAGGCAAATTCACTGTGCACTGCAAGTGCTGTACATCTGAAGGGGGCATGCAAGGAAAATAAACTGCATTTTTGCTTGCACATGATTGGATGATGAAATCAGCAGATCTTCCCCTCAGATCTAAAGCGACTGCACTTCCAAGTGCACTATCAAAGTGGATTTGTCTTTAGTAAATCAACCCCATAGTGATGATGCTTCCCTTGCATTGGAGCAGGAATCTGTTTTAGCACCAGTCTCTGCATCCAACTCTAGCTCTATCTCAGGCAGACAGTAAGCAGCCTATCTATCTAAGGCAGACTTTTCTATAATCATGTCACAATTTCTCAGATAACTCCACTGTCTCTACCAGCTCTTGTCCAGGGAGTAGTTGTTCCATATCCTCTAAAGACAGGGAACATAGTCACCAGAGGAGGGATCCAAGTTCCTCAATACCATCTTATAGCTCAAAGTGATAGGCATGGCTCTGCTTCTTCTTCAGGGACACCCAATCAGGGTGAAATCAGATAACACCACAACTGCAGACTATATCAGTCACCAAAAGGACACTAAGGCCTCATGCACACAGGACGTTTTTTGACATTTTTACAGCTGCTGTTTTCAGCTGCAGACATTTTTTTTCTACAGTCGTTAAACCCTCCATCATGTTATCCTATGTGTTTATGCACACATAGGCTGTTATCAACTGTTTTTAGCAGTGATGTTTTTGAGCTGTAAAAAAAACCCCAAGACCAGAGGGTTCTTTTGGACGTTTTTCAGCTGTAAAAACGCTCTGATGCCCAAAAACGCTCACTAACCCCACTCGCCAATGTTTTTGGATGTTTTGTGTCCATTGAAAAAAGAATTTAAAAAAACGCCCATTGACGCCAGCGCTAAAAAACGCTCATTAACGCTGGCACAAAAACGCTAAAAAAAGCTGAAAAAAATCATGCTGATAAGCTACTGACATTTTAGGACGTTTTTTTAACGTCCTACGTGCATGAAGCCTAAGAGTCATGAAGCCTTGGTGGAGGCAAGCTTAATCATCTCATGTGGGGACAAACACTGTCCAGAGTTCTCCACTGTCTGCATACCAGGAGTGTACAGTTGGAAGGTAAATTACCTCAGCCATTCCTGCCTGGACCAAGGGAAACGGCCCTTTATGATGACATCTTCAACTTGATATGTCAGATATTGGGGACCTCAGAGGAGGATATCCTGACCTCTACATTTAACCACAAGTTACCTCTGTGGCCAGAACCAAAGATCCTCTAGCACTGGCATCAAATACTCTTAGTAATTTCCTGGGTTCAGCCTAATCTGTGCCTTTCTTCCAGTGCGAATTCTGCCTTAACTGCTCGCAAAGTAGAGCAAGAGAAGAAACTGGTGGTTCCCATTGCACCAAAGTGGCCCAAAACAACCTGGTACACAGACCTACACAAACTGATAGCGAATGACCCCTAGCCTCTTTCAAACAGTCAGGACTTGCCCTTTCAAGGCTTCCTGTTCCATCCTTTTTCTCAGTCACTGGCTTTAACTGTATGGCTGTTGCAGCCAAGGATTTGAGAGACAGAGGGGTCCCTGAGTCTGTCATTCCTACTTTGATAAAAGCAAGAAAATCCACTTCCAGAAAAATGGCCTTAAAGCGGAGTTCTACCCAAAAGTGGAACTTCTGCTGGTCAGATTCCTCCGCCCCTCAGGTGTCACATTTGTCATCTTTCGGGGGGAGGGGGAAGACAGGTGTCCTTTACCACACATCCGGGAGCCCAGGGCCACGGCCGCAGCACTCAACCTGCCGATCCGAAGATCGGTGGGAGGTGCCGACATCGCTGGACTCCAGGACAGTAAGTGTCCTCAAGTTAAAAGTCAGCAACTACTGTATGTGTAGCTGCTGACTAAAGGAACGGCGGCAGGCGGCGGACCTCCGCTTTAAGTTCTTTAAAAGGACAGGCTTTGTAATAATTCTCTATTTTCCAAAAACCTCTGGCTTTGTTTTCTTTAGTTAAAAACCTTTATTCAAGGTGTCTCTTGGATCAGACCTCCCTTACAGCACCCTGTGCTTCTTTGGGACCTTGATTTGATTCTCTGCCATGGCCATGCAGAAACCACCCTTTGAATCCAAAGGGAACTCCCCTTGGTTTATCTCTCCTCCAAAGTAGCCTTCTTGGTCTGTCAGATGTGTTTATGAGCTGGCACCGCTCTAGAAAAGAGTCATTCCTCACAAATGCAGGTTAGTCTTGCACCCAAAACCCTCCTTTCTTCCTAAGGTGGTACTCTCCTCAATGAAGACCTAATTCTCCCCTTTTTGTGGCTTACTCCAAAGCAACCAAAGAAAGTTTCTTTTCACATCTGGATGTGGTCAGAGCCATCAGCGTCTACCTTAAAGCTACAACTTCTATGTGGAAGGCAGACTTCCTATTCATTCTACCCTCAGGATCTTGCAACGGACAGCCTGTTTCAGAATCCAGCTACGTTAGATGGATAAGTTAATGCATCTCAAGACACCAAATTGGTGGGCATTCTGACATCAAGCCTCTGTTGCCCAAATTTGTAAGGTCGCCACCTAGTCTTTTGTTACCTGATACCTGATCAGAGTTCTACTAGGTTGACATCCATTCTTTTGTGGCTGCAGCTTTGTCCCTAGGTTACCTACAGCTACACTCTGAAGCTGGGTCTGTTGACCCCTGTCGTTGAGCCTGTTGGCACAGTTCTGTTTGCCTAACTGTTGCCCACTCATCTAATTTATTGCTTGGGGACATCCCAGGGTCTATGAATATCAAGCCTGTGTTCTGTACTTTACTTCAAAACATGGAATTTACAGGTAAGTCAAAATTTCTTTTTTTTTTCTTTTTTTCCTGAAATACACTTTAAGATGACAGGTTCATCCACTGCACCAGTGCAGTGGTACTGAAGTTTCATGCCCTGAACATCCTGGGTTCAGTTATGTAGATAATTGTACAGTTCACTTTGCAGGGTCTTCCTTGCTTATCTTCTCTTCCCCTCTGCTCATATGCAGGCTTCGTTCAGGAAGGAGTTCCCACAGAACATCGGTGGGAGTGATGTCTGCTATTTCTGCCGCCGCCGAGTGTACGTGATGGAGCGTCTAAGTGCTGAAGGCAAATTCTTTCACCGCAGCTGCTTCAAGTGTGACTACTGCAACACCACACTGCGCCTGTCTGCCTATGCCTATGACCTGGAGGATGGTGAGTTAGTATGTTAGCCAAGGCATATTTACGATTGGTTCACATATATGCGAATCGGATGCATTTTGAGCTGCATCCAATTCACATAACATGGGAACCAGACCGGCTTTTAATGGAGCCGTATCACACCTGTCCGGGGTGGCTGTGGTCCGTTTTTGAAAAGAGTCCTTTGCAAGGTGCGAATTCAAGTAAAAATTTGTGCGTGAATCGCAACTGAACCGGTGGACAAAACCGCACTGGACTGAAAACCACAGGCCCTGGACATGTGTGAACCTAGCCTTCAGTTAATTTTGGATGTGCATGAGCAGGTTGAATCCTTCACGGTAGTGACATTCACACACACATTAATTGAAGGTGGCACTCTCTTGTAGCTGATACCGTGATTATTTGTTCATCTTTGCATGAAATACAATCATAAAATATGAAATGCATTAAAAAGTCTTAACACTCAATCATTGTAGTTAGTAAATTCCATTAACAGCTTGATGACTACATTCTGTAGGCACAGTTCTCCATGCCAAGAGAGCATGAATCTGCATTCCACCTGTGAACACACCTAGTTCATAGAACCCACTGTCACTGAGATCTGCTGGTCTCACATCAACAATTGCTCACCATGTTGATTGATTCCTGATTATGATATCATGACAGCCGATCATGGCGATCACATGAGGTTTGTTTACAAAAGTTAATTAAGGCATACTGACACTGCTAAATTTGGTTGGTTCATTGACCTTATGAAAGGCTTTAACCTGGTACCTTCATAGTGAAGACATTGCCTGATTTGTCAGTGGTCAAAGTCCTGAGGGCTCAGTGCTTGTCTGCCTCCTTTTACTAGATCCAGTCCCTAGGCAAATAAGTGAAATGTCTCAGCCTCAATGGACAAACCTGAGGTCTTGGTCTCTATTTGGCCAAGTCTTGTTGAACCTTCATGACTGCAAGATGGACAACATCTTGGCAGAGCTGATCGGGACACACTATAGGAGGATTAGGTTCCTCTGCCGGCTTTGATTTTCCTGGATTTATAGTCACAATGGTCCAAGCTTTGGTCACGAAGGGTAACTCCATTCTTTGTATTTGGGCTCTCTGACCTTAGGCCCTAGATTGGCCAAGTCTTGGTCACAATTTTGAAGGAGTATGCCATAACCGATCAAGGGAGCCAAGTCCTGACCAACGATGGGATTGAAGCTGTCCAAACAGATTGCAATATGTCTTGAAAATTGCTAGTAAATATGTAGTTCAGATGGCTTCTTTATTGGATATATTACATGTATTCTTAACATTATTATATAGGATTTGTATAGCCCTAACAGTTTGTGCAGCGATTTACATGAGGGTAGACAATATAAGTACAATACAGTTCAATGCAGGAGGAATCGGAGGGCCCTTGTTATCTCAAGCAATGTTATTAGGAAGTGTGCTGGACTACAAAATGCCTCCCAACCCATATGTTATGGTCATGAGATGAAGGGGAGGTGTTCCGCCTTAGAAAACTGAATCAGCCACAACATATTAGACCTGGCAAGCTTTAATTTAATTCCAATTTTCTTTTTTGGGTTTAGCAGCATTTTAGGAAGTATAAACATACATTATATTTTCATAGAATCAAATAAGAGGCAGCAGTCCTGATGTGCTGTAAGCAACTTGCTAAATCAAATCAATATTTCTGTAAGAACATTCTGTTCTAATTTATCATATATATGCTAAACTGCAAGCAATTCAAATGAAGATATCCAAGTTAACAAAACAATGCAGTGTTTTAAAAACGTACTCGCACAATACAATGAGGGAAATTTACTAAAACTGGAGTAGACATTCTGAGGCACAAGGTCAGATGGCAGCCAATCGGCTTCTAGCTTTTATTTTCAAAGCTTAAATAAACAGGCTGAAGATGGAAGCTAATTGGTTGCCTCGCAGAGCTCTTTCAGTTTTAGTAATCATTCCCTTCAGTCCACTAGTGAATATTTAGTACTTCATAATTGTTCACTAGTGGACTGTTTGCTATGTTTTTACTGATGTTTTGCACATACACACATATATACATATACACATACACAGTCAGGTCCATAGATATTGGGACATCGACACAATTCTAATCTTTTTGGCTCTATACACCACCACAATGGATTTGAAATGAAATGAACAAGATGTGCTTTAACTGCAGACTTTCAGCTTTTTTTGAGGGTATTTACATCCAAATCAGGTGAACAGTGTAGGAATTACAACAGTTTGTATATGTGCCTCCCACTTTTTATGGGACCAAAAGTAATGGGACAGATTAACAATCATAAATCAAACTTTCACTTTTTAATACTTGGTTGCAAATCCTTTGCAGTCAATTACAGCCTGAATTCTGGAACGCATAGACATCACCAGGCGCTGGGTTTCATCCTTGGTGATGCTCTGCCAGGCCTCTACTGCAACTGTCTTCAGTTCCTGCTGGTTCTTTGGGCATTTTTCCCTTCAGTTTTGTCTTCAGCAAGTGAAATGCATGCTCAATCGGATTCAGGTCAGGTGATTGATTTGACCATTGCATAACATTCCACTTCTTTCCCTTAAAAAACTCTTTGGTTGCTTTTGCAGTATGCTTTGGGTCATTGTCCATATGCACTGTGAAGCGCTGTCCAATGAGTTCTGAAGCATTTGGCTGAATATGAGCAGATAATAATTCCCGAAACACTTCAGAATTCATCCTGCTGCTTTTTTCAGCAGTCACATCATCAATAAGTACAACAGAACCAGTTCCATTGGCAGCCATACATGCCCACGCCATGACACTACCACCACCATGCTTCACTGATTAGGTGGTATGCTTTGGGTCATGAACAGTTCCTTTCCTTCTCCATACTCTTCTCTTCCCATCACTCTGGTACAAGTTAATCTTGGTCTCATCTGTCCATAGGATGTTGTTCCAGAACTGTGAAGGCTTTTTTTAGATGTTGTTTGGCAAACTGTAATCTGGCCTTCCTGTTTTTGAGGCTCACCAATGGTTTATATCTTGTGGTGAACCCTCTGTATTCACTCTGGTGAAGTCTTCTCTTGATTGTTGTTTGACACACATACACCTACCTCCTGGAGAGTGTTCTTGATCTGGCCAACTGCTGTGAAGGGTGCTTTCTTCACCAGGGAAAGAATTCTTCCCTGGTCATCCACCACAGTTGTTTTCCGTGGTCTTCCGGGTCTTTTGGTGTTGCTGAGCTTACCGGTGCTTTCTTTCTTTTTAAGGATGTTCCAAACAGTTGATTTGGCCACACCTAATTTTTTTGCTATCTCTCTGATGGGTTTGTTTTGTTTTTTTCAGCCTAATGATGGCTTGCTTCACTGATAGTGACAGCTCTTTGGATCTCATATTGAGAGTTGACAGCAACAGATTCCAAATCCAAATAGCACACTTGAAATGAACTCTGGACCTTTTATCTGCTCCTTGTTAATTGGGTAATGAGGGAATAACACACACCTGGCCATGGAACAGCTGAGCAGCCAATTGTCCCATTAATTTTGGTCCCTTAAAAAGTGGGAGGCACATATACAAACTGTTGTAATTCCTTCACCGTTCACCTGATTTGGATGTAAATACCCTCAAATTAAAGCTGAAAGTCTGCAGTTAAAGCACATCTTGTTTGTTTCATTTCAAATCCATTGTGGTGGTGTATAGAGCCAAAAAAGATTAGAATTGTGTCAATGTCCCAATATTTATGGACCGCACTGTGTGTGTGTGTGTGTATACATATATATATTGTATTATACACTGTATTATGTAACATATTTGTTTTTTATTTAGCACTGCCTTGTTTATATGGTTATTTAACTTGCTGAATCTTGCTGTAATAGATGCACCCCCTGGCATTTGCACAATACCTATGTTTCCTGTTTAGCAGTACACTCCGTTAGTTTACTTGTCTCTTGGCATTGTACTTCAAGGAATGACTGAACACAAATAGTCTCATCTTAATTCACATTTATACTGGCAGTTTAACTGGCTCCCACCTAGTCTGTCCATGCTGTGTGTGTATGATTGACTGTGATGGATACAGAATGGGCGTTTTGGTGATGCTGGGGTTAAAGCTTGCTGTTCCTCCTCCGTTCCTATAGCACTGGATGTGACATTGGGCATCTTTTGTCCCTGACACACTGTCACATTGTTACTGGCAGACATTTGCCTGCTGTTCCCAGTACCCGACCCCACAGCTCGAAATGTACTGTCACCAGCTGACCGGCCGCCCCAGTATACAAGTCTGCACTAATCCTTTTCAGTGCTCAAATCTCATTTTTTATTTCCTCTCTTTGTAGGAAAGTTTTACTGCAAACCGCACTACTGCTACCGGCGTTCCGGCTACAGCCAGCGAAAGAGAGCAGCGGCGCCTCCACTTGTGAACAAGGTGAGGGCAGCATGGCAGAATGGTCTTATTCAGTTTTTAAGTGTCAGAATTCATTGCTTTCATGTACCTGCAGATTGTCATTATGGGGATTTAACATAGCTATCCTAACTTATTTCACGACAGGGAGAGATAACTTATGTTACCATTTGTGAGCATTTTTGGAAAGCTAGGTTATCTGTGCTAAATGGATTGTTGTAGAGTTAGTACACCTGTTAGGTTTTGTTGCTCTCCATATCCTCGTGGGGGAGATTTGTCCTCCTATCTTACCTTGTGCCAGTTTGTCAGCAGTACAGGAAGGGAAAAGACTCTCCAGTAGAGAGAGAGCAATTAAAGCATATGTGAACCCTCACCTTGTAAAACAGCCCATTTTGTTTAAAATAGAGATGAAAAAGTGTGACGGACCGCCTGGCATTCCCGACTGGGTGCCTCCGACAAACGGTGCCTCCTGCTCCCAAACCCTTGCAATAGACCGATAGCTAATACCAGGAATAACTGTTTATTAAAATCCAGACACACATTTTATATCCACAGGAAGACATTCCCCTCTTGGGGATATTAGCATAGCAGTAAAATCATAACAATGCTATCTTTAAACATTGATCAAATTAACAGCTAGGCACCTAGGAAAGTATGATCAGTATGGCTAGTAGTCACCGGAATTCCCCATCCTACCTCCCTTGTCTATGTGCTGGAAAGCATGTCCACAATAAGTTTTGATTAGCCAGGGCGTGCCCACCAGGATGCCCAGAAAGAGTTCCACAGTCCCGGATACATAAAGAATATTAAACCACTCGTTTCTAAATGTCCCACCCCAGATCCAGCTTGGATCTAGGTTACCAAGTGACACATCTTCAGCGGAAATGGTATAAAAAGTTAACACAAGTCTGATCATTGGAGGAGAGCAAGCTGGTTCTCAGCAAAGCCAAAAAAAACTGTGCTGTAACGCTTAGCGTGGTCAGTTTTTAATAGGAAAGCAGAAGGACTGACAGAAACACCAGGTATTTCACACAAAGGAAGCAATACAGGGAGAACAGGATACTTTCTCTTACAGCAGGCACATAGCAGGAATATGAACTATTGGGGTTTACGTATTCTTTAAATGGACCCATCATTAAAACTCGCATACATTTATCACACGAGCCATTAAATGCTTTTTTTTTTTTTTAATCAAGAATAAGGTTTATTAGAAATAACAAGTTAGTTACAGACAATATCCAGCAATGCGACTTTTGAACAATCCGGGACAGATTACAGTACATTCAAAATCCCAGCCCACAGCTCCACAGCAAATATTCTTAGATTTTTTTTTTTTCCCCCTCCTGTGCCTCATTAAAGTTGGTCATCCCAAGGCACCTTCTGCCATATACATAGCATATACAGCTCTATACAGCAATCCCACACTTATATTATCACCTTCCAACCAATCATTATCCCAGCAACCTATTACCAATTCAACCGGGCATGAAATTATTTTTAATGGGCAAATGCAGTTCTTAAGGTTTGTCATGTGACTAAAAGGCTGTGCAGTCTAGATATAGCCTCTGCATACCGGTAGATTTGTGAGTATTTCAAGTAATAAGAGAATGCAGCATGTCTATTGTGTATTTACACTGTTTGGAAGACTTGCACCTAAAGCAAAAATGAAAGGGTTAAAAGCCTCTTTTTTAAATGTCACTTGGGGGCGATTTCCCTTCACTTCCTATTCTACAGAGAAAACATGATATGGAAGAAAATCGTTCCAAAGTAAGGGAAAATTCCTTCTTAGTTGACATGAGAACAGATTGTCCCCATTGGAAGATTTCCCCGCTGTTCCTGCTCTGGCGACATCTGTATCATTTTGGATCTTCTCCCCTTAGTGCCCATTCACACAGGGGCGACTTGTGCTCCAACTTGAGTCGCCCCAAGTCGCTTGACAAGTGAAATCCCATTGAAGTGAATGGGAGCGGTCTTAACATACACTACTGAAGTCGCTCCGACTTCAGAAAAGGTTCCTGTACTACTTGGAGGCGACTTCTATCTGACTTGTGCCCATAGAATTCAATAGGAGTCGCCTCCAAGTCGGATCCCGCATCTAAATGCAAGTGACTTTGTCAGTGAAAAGAATAGAATTTATTTGGGGAAGCCCCTCCCTCCCTTCTCTGATTTTCCACAGGCAAAGTCGCCTGGCATAAGTCCTGTTGTAAGTCGCCTGAAACTCACGCTGAAGTCGGGGGTCGCCCCTGTGTGAATGCAGTCTTAGTGGCAGTGGTCACAAGGACAAATTTGGTAAATCTCCCCAGCAGGAACGCAATTGCTTTCAATATACCAAAGCAAAAGTTGCCAGTCTTGACTGTGATCTTCCGGCAGCTACTCTTTTCCCCATTATTTACTTACCATTCCTTGTTCTTCACTGTGTATCTGCATGAAGTCAGCCATTATCAGGGCTGGACTGGGACAAAAATTTGGCCCTGGATTTCATCCAGACTGGCCCACTTTAAATGAATAAAATGCTGCCCCCCCCCAAAAAAAAAAAAAATCACGCCCACCAAAAGGCCCCCACATCCATTGTATATCATGAAATGGTGAGAGAGAGAGAGGTGGAAGTGGGGGTGAGTATTAGGCCCCTTTCACACTGAGCGGATCCACTCAGCGGGGCCCGCAAGCTCAGCGAGCGATCTCTCCGATGATCTCCGCTGAGTCGGCGGATGGCAGCTCCCTGCTGTCCTCTATGGGCAGATCCGATGAAAACGGATCCGCCTGTCCATTTTCATCCAATCAGATCCAATCAGATCCGCTAGATGGATGGTGTACATATCACACATACGTCTATTTTAGTGGATCTTGACGGATCGGATGGAAGACTGGTGTCAGCGGACACATCTCCGCTGACATCCACCTGCCCATAGAGGTCTATGGGTGGCCCGCTC
>BLSH010049313.1:356631-370194 GCA_018402905.1 Glandirana rugosa
TCACTGTCCCTAAGCGCCCTTCCACCGGTCGCTCCTCCCGTCAATCTACACTCTCTCGCCATCTCGTTCTACTCGGAGGTGGGGGAGGGACTGGTGGCTTCTCCGGTTGTCCTCGCCGGCGCCGGTGGGTGGGGTCGCGAGGGCCTCGGAGGAGAGACGAGGTTATTCTCACACCGGGCCCGGTCTTGTGTGTGTATGTGGTACCTGACGGCCAGCAGCGGCAGCGCCAAGTCTCCCCCTGGTCCGGGGGAGCTCTTGTTGCTCGTTCCAGCGGCTCCTTGGCAGCCTACGTCACCCGCCTGTCCTCTTCCTCTGGCCCGGGCCACACTCTTATTGGAGCAGAGAGGAGGCTCCGGGAGCGCTGGGGTGGGTGGCCGCGGCCGCTCCTGTTGGCCTCTTCGGTGGTCAGGGAGGGGGTGGAGGCTCATCTTGCTCTACCGCTCTCTCACATCTAACTGCCCTCCTCGCTGGCCACCTTCCCGCGAATCCCTGTCACTGCTTGCTGTCGCGCTCCCGCGGCCGAACTCTGCATAAAAACCGGCCCACCGGGAAACTCCCGGTAGTCCTGATGGCCAGTACGGGCCTGGCCATTATAGTAGAGGCCGAGCTTTGCTTCTTCATATCAAAGCTGTCCCTCCTGATGACTGGTGTTCAGATAACTGGTGGAGTGATGATCAAGAAGCAGCAGGAGAGGTGGAAGAAGCACAGATACATAGAACGATTGAAGCAGAGAGTTCATTGCACTGCAGGTCCTCAGGTACAGCTTCCTCTACAGCAGTGGTTCTCAACTCCGGTCCTCAGGACCCACCAACAGGCCAGATTTTAAGTATTACCTTGGGGAGATGAAGACTAGAATACTGCAATCACTGAGCAGCAAATGATATCACCTGTGATGTATTTCAGTTATCCTGCAAACCTGGCCTGTTAGTGGGTCCCGAGGACCGGAGTTGAGAACCACTGCTCTACAGCAAGGGGAACAGTGAGCAGCACAGTAGTGTAATCACCAAATCTCTCTTCAAATCTAGTGGTAATAGCAGTCAGAGGCAGCATTGCCCTGGATGATCTCTAACTGCAGATATACAGCTATGAGGGTTAAGGCACAGAAGTACCTATGCACAGGAAGTATACTACTGTCTATTAGGAGGAATTCAAGACCAGCTATATTTTTAAAGGTACTGCTTAGGCAAATTTAACATTTCTAATTGATCCTACAAGATAACACATCTCCACTTATTATGTTCAGCTCCACTTTGAGGTACCTGCAGACCAAATATGACCATTGCCTGGTCTTGCTCACAGTGGTCAGACCAGGAGACAGTTATGCATCAATGGGGCTGTAATGTGTCATGGCAGAAATCCATCATCCGGGATGCCTTTTACATTCCTATCTACAATGCTCTTCTGGCTGGCCAGCCCTGGGAGTGCCTTTACAGGCCACAAACATGTCCTCTAATGGCACAATATAGTGTGAGGGCTTTCCTATTCAATCTTACCTAAAGATCTAATGAATATTGTACAATCAGACTGATGTATCACTATCTTAAAGATCAATTACAGCCTTAGTACACTGTGAAAACTACCATATTTCTCTTTCTGGTGTTGCAGGAGATAAAGGGAGCGGCGAGAGACTCCCCGGATGCTGAAGAGCCTGGACGAGGTGCAGTGTCCCCCGTATCCTCTGTGGAGAAGACCCCAGGTACCCGCCCCTCCTTCCTGTGGCGCGCAATGAGCCTGTGTTCCTTGGCGCGGCGGCTGCCAAGTGTAGCGTCCTCCGTAAAACGCCTGATCACCCAAGACCCACTGGACTGTTTTTTCATGTGTCAGCTGACTGTGTTCGGTCTGCCCTTCCTTTATGTCCAGTCTGAGATCTTATTGCAGATCCTGGGGGAGTTCCCCTGGGCCCCTACCGCCTGAGACCTGAAAGAACCAACCTAATCTGTGGATATATGATCTAATTGATATTGTAGTGTGTATGTTGGCACCACTGTAACCATGTAGGGTAAAAGCTGCTCTGTGACATAGACTAGCCTGTGCAGAAGTTTTGCTTTGCTGTACTCGTCATGCAAAACATCCCACAAATATGTTGAAGGGAACCTGTCATTAAAATAGAGGGATAGTAGCCATTTTGTTGGTCGTAGTATTGCTGCGAACACAGACAATCTCTTCCCTTATTTAAAGATGTGTTGGTAGAGCACAGAACCCAAAAGAAGGAAGGTTTTGCCTTTTTAGAGGCAGCTCTTTGTCAGCTAGTATATCATTGGGGGTCCCTGGGCTAGTCTTAAAGGATGTGAAAGATGAGAGCATCACACATTTAGTATGATAAACCTTTATTATACCTGACATTCTTTTCAATTACTGCTAGCATCTAAGCCCTGATGAAGGGTGGAGTGTTGGGCTCTAAAACACTCTGGATTTCCTCTCCTGACCTCTTGTCATGTGTAATAAAGGTTTTACCGGACTCATACTAGATTTGTAGTGCTCTCACCCTTTTCACGTCCTATAAGTAATTAGGACAAAATGACAGTGTCTGAAACAAATCCCCCCCTCCACTCCAGGCCACTAAGCTATAATGTTGGCTGGTGCCAGAGCACACAGGTCAGGTTGTCACAGGCCAGCCACGAGTGTTCTGGCTTGATGATTGGCCACTCAGGTATGAGTGCTGTCACATATTGGTAGTCATGCCCTTCTTGTTTACCTAAAAGCTCAGCTTTGTTAGTAAGGGCTCCAGTGGTGCAGGGAGGCGTGGAAATATAAGTGCTTGACAAGGACGGGTCATTAATTTATTCCACCAGAACCAAAATTCAGCTGCAGCCCAAGGTGCGATGTGAACAGAAACCTTTTAAATAAATCACAAAACTATCTAAATATTCCTTACGAAAGACCAATGTAATGAAAAATTATTTATCATTTGCCGCTTGCCTTTTTTTATTCTTAATGTGTAAAATATCTCTGGCTCTTTGCAATGGATTTGCGTTTTAGGAAATTTTTCATTGCAGGTTCTACCGTCAAGTTTGAGTTGTGACATGTGAACACTATATAGTATTATTTTAATTGTTGCTTTTATTAGAAGTCATTTTAATGCCGGATGTCCGTTTTTTCTATTTTTCGTATCATAAATTTTATTTACAGCAGTTATAGAAATTAGACAGAAGATGGGCTGTTTTTGTATTTTATACACTGGAAAAAGAATAAGAATGTGTATAGGTGTGCACTTGGCTTTGAAATATTGCTGTTGGGCGTTGGCAGCTCTGAGCCTGCACTGACCACAAAAGTCTCAAAATTTCTGTATGGTGGGAAATTGTTTTTTTTTTTTTTTTTTTTTTTTATTTAAAGAAATGCAGAAACTGGAAGCTTTATTATTGTTAGGCTTATTGAACGGAAAACACATCAACATAATTACTTATTTCTTTATGTCTGTACAGGCTCTTGAAGTATTCTTTCTTCACAGTGTCATCAGTTTTAACAAGAAAAATTCAGTCACTTACCCTAGGACACATTGCATAAGTCACGATCCTGTACAGTTATAACGAGATAGGGCAGGCATTTTATATTGTTTACAAGGTTTATTTTACTCTCCCGTTAAAGAGAGATTTATGCTGTAACACTGGATTATTTGCAGTTGTGACCTCCTACTGGTGAATATTTCTGAGTCTGCCACTTTAGTACTCCAGCCTTCTAACGGATATCCACTTGACAAATAAAAATGGCCATCCATGTTGAGCATGGGTGACAAACTGCCCACAGCAACTGCACATAGATGACAAAAGAACCATCTATGACATCTTTCCAGCTGGCTCAGCTGAGTGTAGGTGACACTATGGCCGACTACACTGCTTCTATATGACAGGGCCACTTTGTTGATGTAACTTTGTTTTTTGAAGCTATGATGGGGGTATGTTATTTCTTTTCAGTGTTGATCATTCTATATCATTGCTTGCACTAGAGTGAGTACAGGGTGCTTTGGATTACTTTAATATTGATTTATCATTTGACAAAAAAGTCCTTGACAATACAGGGGTGATTTTCTATGCTTTGTATTCTTCTGGAGGGGCGCGGATGTGCGCAAGACGGTGATTTGCTGTATTTTTTTTCTCACTGAGCACTTTGAATTGAAATAAGTATTTAATGTTTTGGGTGTTTTTCTTCTTATACTTGGTGAATTGTGGTGTTTACAATGTTGTACTGCTGCTAAAGATTGCCTATGTTTTGTCTGTGCCACCTTTTCCGCTTTCAATAAAAGGTCAGGATTTCAGACATTTTATGTGGCAAGGTGAGTAGACAAACTGAGCTGTCATTTTCTTTGTGGTTAGAACACTGCAGTTTGGTAAAAAAAAAAAAACTTTATTTAATGATATACCTGGATATTAAAGTGGTGTTTTCACTTGTACAAGAAGAAGGCAGCCATGGCTGGTAGGCTATTAAGAGAATGCAGCACGTCAGTCCTATGTGCTGTGTCGCTTGTATCTTCAGGCTTCAATAGGCAACAATCACTTTTTGCCCAAAGTGGTATAAAGAGCAAGCATCTGCCATTGTATGAGTAAGAGGTGCACTTTAAGTGACAGGCTTTTTGTTTTTTTTTATTTTTTTATATATATATACATTTAGAATAGAAAAAGCTATTATGTTTTGTATTTGTGTCCAGTAGTGATGCTTGTGTTGCAGTGTGTTATGTGCAGCCATTTTTAAAGACCAGATTGTCTGCCTTAACGTTCCTCTTTACTGGTGTGACTTGATAGTGACATGTAGCAATAATAAGTAAATCCCTTTTGCTGCTTCATTCAGGTACTTTTTTTATTGTAATGGCTGTGAGAATAAAATGAGCCCTTCCCGCCCGGGTGTCTTCAGAAATGTTCATAGTTGTACGACTTATCCATTTAATTTCATGTCACGATCACTTCTACTCTGCACGTGTTTGTGAGACTGCAGCCTATATACATGTGGTGTTATAGGGTGTGCTCCTTTGTGGGCCTTTGCACAGGCAGCAGTCTCACTATGTTTGTGACATCAGCCACTTTCTGTTGCTTTCAGTGTTATCTTGTGGATTCTAAGCCTGTCTCCAGCAGTGTCCTCACTTTATATCTGTTATGCTGGTATAGTTTAATTTTTTTGTGTTCCTTAGTCTAATGTTATCTGTCTGTCCTCATAAACACTGTAAGCTGGGGTGTTCATTGAAGGAGCACTGAGCCGCATACATAATAAACACTCAATACTACATTATTCGATTTTGCACATCTTTTATATGTCCATGTTAACAATGTATGCATAATGGAATATGTATAAAATATTCACATAGTGATTTGTCCAGCAAAACTGCACATACACTCATTCTCTGTGAAATAGACAGCTGTTGTGATAATAGGGCAAAATCGCTTTTTCCTAAGCTATTTTCTCTTTTGGCCAAATGTTCATGAAATACTATGGGCAGTAGTCAAGAGGTTGTAAAAGTTGGTTTATAACCAACAAAGTGAATTGGCAAAATACCACATTATGGCCACTAGATAGAGCTGAGGATTATAGCAAATAATGAATCTTAGTAAGAAGAAATACAATTTAACAATTCTCGTGAATGCCATAGGCTCCATTCACACCAGAAGCGATCCGACTTTGCAGGTAACTCGAATCACCCCGCTCGAGGCGACTTCAGCGTGGCTTGCAGGCAACTTCTATTTATAGAAGTCAATGCAAGTCGCCTGAAGTTGCCTCAAAAGTAGTACAGGAACCTTTTTTCTAAGTCGGAGCGACTTGAGTCGCTCCTATTAGAATGGTTCCATTGTACTGCATGGAGGCGATTTGTCAGGCGACTTAAGTCGCCTCTGTGTGAATGGGCAACCTCCAATAAAATGTAACCATTGCTACTACAGGATTCACACACTATTTTTTGCAGATCCTTAACTTCATCTAGTGGTCATAATGCTGTATTTTCCCTGTTTGCTGTATGGTTGGGTAATGGTCACAACAGCTGGTTAGGTAACACAGAACAAATGTACAAGCAATCTCACTCACTCATAAATACACTCCCTAGATATCTCATTGTAATATCCAATGTCATCAGCCATTTTTCACTGAGGAGAGGCTGTCTATAGTGTTCTTCCATATGGCCACCAGAAAGTCAGCAGTGTGCTGGAAAATACCTTCCCCGCCAATTATCAGTACAGGGCTACCTGCTTTGATACAACGATGAAGCCTTTTTTAGCTGCATCTGTATATAGTGGTAGCTAGAGCTAGGTCAGCTAATAGTCAATATAAAATTAAAACGTCAACCAAACCTTTTTTTTTTTTTTCATTTTGGATGCAGTATGGAAGGGTTGGATCTTGTGTCAGATGTTCTTATATAGCTGTTTGGTTCCACACTGGGGATATTTCCACTTCTTTGTCTCAGTAATCAAGTGCAGGAGGTCAGCTGTGTGCTGGTAAATATTTTCCTCGAGTGAGGACATTTCTCCAGATGGCTATGAAAACCGAGCACAGACTCCCCTTCCCCGCTTTATCCAAAACAGAATAAGTTTTGTCTAGAGTTGGGCTTGAACATTAGTTGTGGGTCGATTATTGCATTTTCACATTGAGAAGAGAAGCAAGATATGACCCAGTAGTTCTATATTGTGTTATATGTATCTGACCCTGGCAGGCATCTCTCATGTATACAATATATACACCAACAATGAGAATAATGTGGTCTTCCCATCCCTGTGTTGTCCCCCTGCTCATGTTTCCTGGTTCCTATCTCTCTATTTCTCTCTTGTTTCTTTGTCATACTCTGTAATGTTTTGTTTCTTTTACTGCTGCAGTTTTTATGTTAATAAATTTTGACTTTTTAATTTTTTCCCTGGCTTGTGACTTATTCTTTTTTATTTTAAGCATGGATGTGGATATCACATGGTGTTCCCGGTCCTGTACACGCAGGCTTTTGCTGATATCAGTGCGTTCACAAAGCGGCTTTACCAAAGTCTTCACCCTTAGGCCCCATTCACACCTTAGCGTTTTGTAGTGGAAAAAATCAATCATTCTCTATGGAGATGGTTCACAGAAGTTCAAAAAAGTTCTGGAGGTATTTTTGTAGCTTGATTTGGGAGTTTTTCTACTTTTTACATTGGTGACCTTTTGACCTGTACAAAATTGCAGTAAAAATCACGGCAAAGTCGCGGTAAAAAACGTGTGTCTTTCTGCTTGAAAATACTACGCCCAGGTGTGAATCCAGCCTTAAAGGAAACTCTTCTGTGACAACATACCATTTCTGTCCTCTCATTCTTTAAATTCTAGCTACATTTTCAAATGGGAAGGTCAGCCTGTGTAGCCTTTCCATTAAAGCGTCCTTTTCCAAATGTCCAGTAAACCGATTTTAAGGGTGCTGTCTTTAGAATAAACCATCCTCTAACAATGCTCAGCAAATGCTTATGTGTACAGGACTGTTATTAACATAGAGTACATGTAGGCAGCAGATAGCCTTAGATTTACTTGAAACTCTAGGTTTCATTTGATACAATTGAGTTTTAAAAATCGTAGTTTAGATGCGCAATAATTATCTGAACATTTTCTTCCTCAAATTGGCTGCACAGCAGAAATCAGAGTGGGTGATTCTGCCCTTTTAACTGATCAGGCTCTATTGCCTTGCCAAGTGCACTTTTATATGCATAATAGCATTGTTTCAGGCACTGCAAACTAGTGGGAAAGGTGTTAGGCCATGGTATATGAGGGGTGTGGAGCACAGAGAGGACAGCAGTATGATTCTCATGTGTAGTATCAGGAGCTGCTCAGTAGCCACAGAGCTGTGCACCCTAAATAGCGGAATCTCCCTTTGCCCTATATAGTGTGGATGATGAGGACAGACAGACTGACTGGACAGAACTGAATCATTCTCAGTGGTTTCAGCAATAACTTCCTATGACCGCACACCTGCGGTCACTGCTGAACAGATTAACAGCATGCTGAAAACTACGTATCTGGGGAAGAAATCCTGAACACAAATGAGTATTTCCTGTTTGTTCTGTGTATGTCTGTGTATACTCGACACCTTACGTGCTTCATTTTATCTAAGCTGTGTGTCTGTCCTACAATCTTCTACCCTGCTGTATTCTGCACATATATCACCACCTTGAGCTGTTCTTAAGGCTGAAGTTTAATCTCTTTTATATTTTCCCTGCCCTTTTATCCCTTTCCGCCGTCATCAATGCGTTAATGAAAATTTTAGATAAAACCTTTCAATTTTCACTATATATCTAGTTTTAGACCCAGTGACATCATCGCTGGATCTCTGATTCTCTATGCACTGCAGGCAGATCATGGCTGGCAGGACAAGGTGCTGTGCATAGCTTTAGGTAAATAAGCTGTCCTCAGTACTCGTTTGAAGACGTCAGTCGTGACGAAAGCAGGGGGCTGGTTCTTAGTTATGCAAATGCCTTGGTTGATGGATGTTAGTTTGGAGGAGTGGGCGTTCCTAGGAAGACTCCATTTACATGAAGACCACCCTAGGTAATACCCTTGTTTGATGCTGAATTGCCATGTTTAAAATAACCAGTGAATGAAGGGCTGGGCCAGGCAGGAAAAGGGCAGATGATGCTAAACATCTTCCAGTTAGGAAACGTGGCAGCTTCTAATGCACATTGTGAGTAAGAAATTTCAGTACAGGACAGGAGCCTGTACAACTGTGCAAGACTGAAGAGGAGGCTGGAGGTCAACTTTAAATATCCTATACCCTGATGGGTTAAGGTATGTTGGCCTTAGGAAGCTATTTACAGCAACCTGTTGGTCCCTCCCACCAACAGTGATCTGTCTACATTTTATAGAGAAACACAGAGACCCAGTAATGACATCCCTGTGTCTATAATAGGGTATGTAATAAAGATGGAAATGTTTTATTTAAAAATCTCATTAGCATGTTGATGGAGATAGGGGGAAAGGGAGTGGGGGGGGGGTGTTGAGATGAACCAGGGTAGGCAAAATATAAGTAGATTTCAGCTTTAAAGCTCTGTAATATGTTTACTACAAAATGATATGGTCATAAAAGCAAAAATATCGATTTAAACCCAACTCCAGACAAAACTCTGGTTGAAATGGGGAAGAGTTGTTCATTGTTTGTGATATTGTTTCTTTTTTTTCTGGTGATCAGACAGGAGTGGGGGTGAATCTCCCCAGCTTGGACACAGCAATAAAAGCCTGATAGGGTTTCTAATTATTCTACATGCCATCCTAATTTAAAGAATAGAGCTGGCTTGGAGGGTTGTCAAAGATACAAGCAATACAAATTCAACATCCTCCTCTGTTCTAGAGGCCTGATTGTAGGTGGAGCTGTTTTATACAGTATAAACGTAACCTTTCTCATATCTTGAATAATGTTCACAAACAAAAGGCCCTGTGTATAAAGATGAACAAGATTGTTTTGTGTTTTGTTTCACTTCCTCTTTCACTGCAAAAGTTTCCACCAATTTATGGAAAAAAGACCCAATATATCCTATTTAGCGATCTGTATAAATGCGCCCAGGGTTCACAGGTTGCAGGAAAGCAATTTACTTGATTCCCCCAACATAGACCATGCTATGATCACACGTAACATCCAGCAAGCTGGTTGTACTCAAGTAAATCGATTGATCAACTTGGTACATTCAGCCTGCCCATACATGGTTCGAATGACAGCCAGTTCCTGGTGAACCGGCCAAGATTCGAACCATCTATTGCCAGCCTTAGAAAAGTCCAATAAATGTCCTGTGGTATTTTGTGTTTTAATATAGTCAATTAGCGCCAACACATTCTCATTTTACATTGATGAACAATATCCATGAGATTTCCTGTATGTAGGAATAACTTTCCTCAGTACATCAATGAAAGCTGCAAATTACTCATATTAGGTATGTATTATTTAGTATAACTTGCAGCCAACAATTAGCTAGCTCTAGACAAGAATACTAGCTTTTTCGAGGCTCTGACAAAACTGAAATCAACCTGAGTGGCAGGAGAGATCAGATTATACAGACTGCAGAGTGAGTCTCTTGAGAGGGACACCCTCCTTCTCTCCTAGCAGAGAAAGGACCACAGGCTGCAACTAGTTGCTGATAGTTTTTTTATAGTGTATGGAATGGCTAGATTCCAAATCTTATTATCTGTGTGTCATTGGCAAGATATCTTTCACTTCATGTCACAGAGAGACAACAGGAAGTGAAGGGAAATCCACTCTAAGACTAGATTCACACTTATGCATTTTTAGTGCTTTTTGCATTTTGCAGATTTGCACTGCAGTCTGTTTAACATGGTTTCCTATGGAACACATTGTGCAGTGCAAATATGCAAAAAGCACTAAAAATGCATAGGTTTGAATCCAGCCTTAGACAGCTGTCACCAGTACAGGTTTCTCCATAAAGAGATTTCCTCTCTTCTCCTGTGCTGGTGGCAACTATAACATTTTGGATTTCCAACATTGCTTTTCACAGTGTACATTAGAAGCTGCAGCAAGTCACATAGAGCCCGCCTTATTTCCTGGTTGGAGGATGCCCAGTATCATCTAGCTCTTTCCTCCCCAGCCCGGCTGTCCTGAGCCCACCCCTTTTATTCATTGGCATTCAGTTCTTGCAGTCATGAAGGCTCAGCATCACACATGGGCATAAACCTAGGGTGGTCTGCATGCAAATACAGCCTGCCTAGGAACTCTCATTCCAGGCTGATGTCCTCCCATCAAGGCCTTTTGATATCCCTCTCAAAAACCAGCTCACTGCTTGCATCAGGGCAGAGAGCCTTTGATAGAGGTGTATTGAGGAAGGGTGCTGTGATGTTTTCAGGAAACTATGTATAGCATCCTTCTGGCCCCTCCCACCAGCCATGATCTGCCTACATTGCATAGAGAAGTGGGTCTAAAATAAGGTATGTAATGAAATCAGGTTTTTTTTTTTTTGTTTTTTTACAATGTCATTAGCATGTTGATGAGGGCTATGGAGGAACCAGGGAAAGCAAAATATAAGCAGATTAATTGTCGGTTTAAAAAAAAAAAAAAAATACTACACATACTTTCCTGTATTGCAGCAAGTTTATTTTAATACCCTGAACCTAAGGATTTAGGCGGAACAGAAAGCAATGATGTGGAAGAAAATGTATCATCCTTCACCAACCAACCTGTTTCCAGTATCTTGCAGTCATATTCAGTTCAGTTTTTTTGCGGTGAAGTCCTGCATATTGCTCATATTCCTTATTAAATTAACCTTCAAATTGTAAATATATATTTCCAAATGTGGTCACTGAGTATTTGGAATATCTTCATTTTTCCTTCAGTAAGTCATTTTATAAAGATTTTCTTTAGTGTTTGGGATTGCTTTGCAGTGGTAGGTCTCTATATTTAACTGTTATACCTTCAAATTTATGAGGTTGAATATTTTATTGACCTATGGAGCATATTTTTATATCAGAGAATTTCTCTCTCATGGAGCTTGCTTTTTAATGTTCCAGCTGCTCACTTATTGCTTTTACCATGTCTTGCAGGTCCGAGTTTAAACGGTGTCGAAGACCACAGTCTGGCCAAGAGGCTCCGAGCCACTCCAGAGCGCATTGAGCTGGAGAATTATCGGGTGTCCATGCAGAAGGAGGATCTAGAAGAAGTCCCAGAAGAGACACTGGCGGAGCACAACCTGAGCAGCCTGCTGGATAAAGGTGGAGAAGACGAGGAGGAAACTGTCAGCAGGTGAGGAGGAAGGACGGGACTATATGGTGATTGTGAAATGTCTTTCTTCAGTGAGCTTCAATAAGTAGCATCACTATCTAATTTCTTACATCTCTGAGATTCCAGCGTCTGACTTTCACAAAGTAGTGTCTCTACCACTCCACAAAGCCATAATAAATGTGCACCCAGACAGAATCCTTAATTTGTCCTTTTGACATTCTGGGGAAGTTTGATGCCATCACTTGGCCTTGCAGCGACTGCAGCAGCCAGAAATGGAAATTCTGGTGGGGTTGTTTCACCACTGAAGTCCCCAAGTGATACAAGAAGCCAGCAAGTTGCTATCCATTTTGAATGGAGCTGACCTTTAGGAGGAAATGTATAAGAAGGAATCTATAAAACCATCTCTCTTTATGTGTAATAACTTTGTCTAGAATGTATTCATATATTTAGCATGTTTTACTCTTATAATCACAACAGCTATTACAAACAAAAAAACAGAAATAATCTGGCACTAGTAGGGAACCAATTCAAACATTAAACCAAAGTCCACACATATAAAATATAGTCCTTTTGTATGGCTCCTCATAGGATAGTCAAACAAGTCCACAGATTCAGGGCTAGCCTTGTAGAGGTGAGTGGAAGTCTCCATTACATGCAAAGAGAGAAATGGAACAGGCACTTCTGAGTGCAGACTGTAATGCAATTTAATATAAATAAATAGGAATAAAACTCAAATGGTGATGATTAGAAACAGGCATGTCACAGGAAAAGTACATCCAAAAAAGAAGCCACTTGCAAAGGCTGTCCCGGCTGGCTAGATGGTATCAAAAAGGGAAGGGATCAAAGTGAGGGCTGGAACACAGCGTCCACCACAGATGATGTCACTAGACCGCAATGTGTTTCGGAGCATGCGCAGAAGGAAGAATCCTTTGCAGGTGGCGGACTGCTACAGCCCAGGTTTACTAAGCCCCTACACCCGCTGACGTCTTTTTGGATGTACTTTTCCTGTGACATGCCTGTTTCTAATCATCACCATTTGAGTTATATTCCTACTTGTTTTTATTAAATTGCACTACAGTCTGCACTCAAGGGCGCCTTTTCCCTTTCTCTCTAATCACAACAGCTATGTATTAAGTTGTACAGCGCTCGCTCCTCCCTGATTGTGCGACCTATCAGTCAATCTCCTTACTCTAATACCTTATAAAATAACAATTTATAAAGTGCCTACTAGTGCATTACGAAGTGCTAATAAGTGCTCATTTCAAAGTGCTTAAATATGTGCAAATTATACAAAATGGATAAAGTCTCTGTATAGACAATCTATACAGCAGCAGCCCCTAAAATTCTATTCTCAGGGCGCATGTTTTTTTTACCACTATGTCTATACATTTCCCACTCCTAGTTTACAGCTGCAATGTAGTTTAATGTACTTGTGGCAAGGAGAACTGTCTGAAAATGTTAGAGGAAGTTAAGCCTTCCTTTTTATGGTTGAATATATATTGTTATTGTCTTTATAACAATCGATATAACACATTTATCATTGTGTCGACACACATGAGAACATTCCTTAAATATGCTTACATCATGCACCTTCGCATATGAAATATTATAGTCAATCCAAATAACATTAAAGAACCTTATAGAAAAACTCAGCGGGTCCCCCCCCCGGAGGAGGTAGGGAGAAGCGGGGGACCCCCGACTGTCCATGAGCTCCAACAAAGCAGGTTCAAACAACTTAAGTGCTCAGGTGAACCAATTATCTAGGCGGTGCATCATTTAGGATGTAATAACTTGCAAAAAAAAAAACAAACTTATAATGACCTTAGAATCAGAAAAAAAGAGTTTAGTGAAAAGAGAGATAAAAGAAGTAGATAGGAAAAATGTAGAAAAAGACCTTGGTAGGAAGAATAGTAGAAAGAGTATAGAAT
>BLSH010049313.1:375204-387152 GCA_018402905.1 Glandirana rugosa
TCTCTCCCAATTTTTGAATTGTTTCTAACAGCAAAAGTTACTGGGGCAGATGAGCAAAGACCTCTATATTTCACAGCTGGCAGAATGGAGTCTGATGACATGAAAATTATAGAGAGGACTGTCAACAGATGTCATAGAAAGTGAATTTGCTTATCAAATTCCAAGTAGGTAGAATGCTTTAAGTGATTAAAGCCCAACTCTAGGCAAATAAAAAATTATCCCTTGCAGTGTGCATGTGCCCTCACTGCAAGGGTTAATTTCTAGTTTTGGTCTAGGGGAGCAGTAAAAGCAAATATACTTACCTGATCCTCTGCTTCTCCCCTCAGCTATACCCGTATGCATATCGGCGCTTAGTTGTAGTTATGCTACAGCTCTTCAGAGATATTGGAGAACTTCCAGGGCTGCTTATTTGCTAATATGATTAACTTTAGGCTTCGCTTCCACCCCTTGATGTGGTTTTATCTCATGCCATAGTTTTCTCCCTCCTGCCTCTATACAGCTGTAACTGTCCTGTTTCTGCCCTGTCTCTGTTCTCCCCCATGTCTCTCTGTCCCTCCTCTGCCTCCCTCCAGCGGGTAACCTCAAACTGCAGCAGGCGATGTCCCCAGTGGACCCTATGGAGATTAAGGCCGATGTTCACTGGACTCATGTACACAAGGTTAATGAAGAGCAGGAGGGGGAAGAAGTGGGCGTTTCATCTCCATCCAAAGGTAACGCCACTTTCCTCCCCATTGGATAACCAAATTCAGATTGGGAAGAGTTAATGTTCCATGTTATAACATTTAAAATGTTAAAAATGTTGCCCGCTATCAGTGGTAAAATAAAGAGCAGTTGTTAAAGTGAAAACACTACCACTGATGATTTTCCAGTTACTGTTCTAATCTGTATTTAAAGCACAACTTCACCAACAAGGATTGAGAGACTTTGTAGGAGATATTTATTTCTCTTACGTTCATTACCAGACGCAGCCTCTTATTCATGACACGTGGGTTTATGCACCTTTTACTAGGAGTAGACTAGGCAGAACGAAGTTCCGAAAAGCAAAGCTGGCCCCTCCCAGGGGGCCGTCCTCACTCAGCATATAACCCCTCAGCCCTGCATAGCATATCAGTTTTTTTCTGCATAGTGCAAGGAGTTAGACCTGGTTCCCTGCTGGGATCTGTGGTTCCCCTATTTTTTTTGTTTTTTCTGTTTTCTTTTTGCGCAAGCCTTCTGATGAAGACTACAATCAAGTAGCTGGTTGGGGAACATGCGGATATCCTTTGTCCTGACATCTCCCCAGCACGGCCGACGGATGTGAGCCACCCTTAGCTTTAGCGGGGCCCGCCACATCGTACCCGTTCCGTGCGGGGGGCCGGTGGGTTAAACGCCCCACCTGGGTGCCTAGTGACCGGGCTGCTGCTCGCTCCGGGGGTCGCATGGCCAGCAGCATCCCTCCCCACCTGGGGGGAGGAAGGTCTGCTCCGGGTGGCTACCCGCTACGCCTGTCTGGAAGGGTGAGTGACACCCCCCTCCCCCCCTGGGGGCGGCAAGCGATGCCCGTTCCGGTGGGGGGTTCAGGTGCCGGGTGTTTTCCCTACCTTTCTCTAACTACCCCCCGTGCCTGCCCATCCCCTCACTTGCATGAATCTCCACGCGTCCGCCACCACCCTGCTCTCACTGGTCCCTTGTGCCACGCGGTGATCGCCGCCATTTTTCTGGGGTTGCGGCTGGCCGCCATTTTGCTGCAGCCGCGGCCATTTTGGAAGCGGTTTTTGGCCTCTTGTGGCCGCTTGGCGGCCATTTTTGGTTGGTCTCCTTGAATGGGAGATAACACGTGTGTGTTGGCGCCACTTCTCTCTCTTCCTGGCCGGCGCTTGGGACGGCGGCATTAGCGGCATCGGCAGGCAGGGCAGCCTCTTATCAAGCACAGCAGGAGGGCAGTGTTTTCAGCAAGTATCGCTGGTTCTCTCCCTGGGGTGCGGGCGCGGTGGTGCTGGGTCCTACTGGGCAGTCCCGGTCGTTCTGTGGGGCATTGTGCGGGGGTGCATTGTGGGGGCGTATGGCCGGTAGGCCTCATAAGTGTCCCGGGGGTGGCGCAATGGCCGACAGTAGCTACTCCGGAGAGATCCACTGAGGCTCAAGCCACGCTGGGACATCTGGTTCCCCTAGATCAATTGACTTCAATTTTGGAAGAATTTTTCGCCCAGGGGGGAACCAAGCCGGGGCAGGGGGGGCCCCAAGAAGCGCCCGTCCCCTCCTCAATCTTCGGAGGAGGACTCTGAGCCGGAAGGGGGCTCTGTGGTCACAGGGACCCCCGTGGAGCTCTCGGACGGGGAGCTGGAGCCATCGGATGGGGAAGAGGACCAGGGGGCCTCGGTGGCGCGCAAAAGAGCGCTGGTGGGTGCCCTGGTCACAGCCGTCCGTAATTCTCTACGGCTAGACCAGGCTGGGGAGTGACAGGCTACACCTTTGGGTCCCAGAAGCCATCCTGTGCTCCCAAGGTGTTTCCCTATCTCCAGTATTTTGACCAGTTTGTCTATAAGGAATGGCAGCGTCCACTAAATTCTTTTACTCTGCCAAAACGTTTTTCTGTGCGCTACCCTTTTGAGGACAGCCTGTTACAGAAATGGGCCTCCCCCATGGTGGATCCGCCGGTGGCCCGCCTGAATAAGACGACAACTATTCCCTTGGAGGGTTCCCCCTCTTTTAGGGACCCGGCCGATAGGCGGACGGAAGCAGTGTCCAAGGCACTTTTCTTGGTGGCGGGGGCAGCCATGAGACTGGCCTTGGTATCGGTCATGGTGGCACAGTCGCTCATGGAGTGTGCGATGGTGTGGAGTGATGCTCGGGGCTGCGGGGATTCGCCTGAATCGGTGCAGCGAGCAGACCACTTGGTGCAGGGGCTTCGTTACCTCTGTGGCGCAGCACTGGACTTGGTGCCGATGCTGTCAAAAATGTCTGTTTTTGCGATCATTATTAGACGCCTGCTGTGGCTGCGGCGCTGGTCGGGTGACCACGTGTCGAAGAAGGGCCTCACGGACCTGCCCTTTCAGGGTGGTCGGCTTTTTGCGGCCCAGTTGGATGAAATCATTAAGGATTTCACCTGGGGGAAGAGTATATTTCTCCCGGAACCCAAGCGGCGAGAACAACGCCGCAAGCAGGGGCCTCTGGCCAGAAGCGTTTTTTTCGTGTGCCCGGTTCTGCAGGCAAGGGCTCCCGGCCCGGCAGGACTGCCTCTGGGACCGGTATGCGGCCCTGGCAGCGCAAGCCAGAAAAGACGGAGGAAAAGTCCTCCTCCGCATGATGGGTTGCCAGCTTCTGGGGTTCGCGGACCGGTGGGCCACTCGCATCTCCAACTGGTGGGTGCGGGAGGTGGTGTCCTCCGGGTACAAGATAGAGTTTAGTACTCTGCCCCCGGACAGATCTTTCCGTCAGATTTAAGACTCCCTCCAGGGCGTCTGCAAGCTCTGTTAGAGGCTGTCCAGACGCTGTCCGAACAGGGGGTCATCGTGCCAGTTCCTCTGTCGGAAAGATTCCGCGGCTTCTACTCAAACCTTTTTGTGGTGCCAAAGAAGGGGGGGGCAGGCCGGTTCTGGACTTGAAAGCGCTCAATCACTTTGTGAAGGCACGCAAATTCAGGATGAAGTCAGTCCGTTCGGTCGTGGTTGCCCTGCACCAGGGGGATTTTCTGGCTTCCCTGGACATCAGGGACGCGTATCTTCACGTTCCCATTTGTGTCCGACACCAGAGCTTCCTGCGCTTTGCGATAGGGGACCTCCATTATCAATTTGTGGCTCTTCCGTTCGGTCTGGCCTCGGCTCCGCGGGCCTTCACCAAGATCCTGGCCCCGGTACTGGCTCTGCTGAGACAGAGAGGCATTGCTGTGGTAGCATACCTGGACGATCTTCTCCTGCGAGCGGAGTCAGCTCTGGCTCTGGAGGGCAATGTTGCTATCACCCTGACCTCACTGCGGGACTTCGGTTGGCTAATCAATCTGCAGAAGTCGACATTGACCCCATCCTGTCTGGAATATCTGGGCCTGATATTGGACACGGAGCAGGCAGAGGTATTTTTACCTCCGGCCAAGTTGCTTACGCTACAAGCAGCGGTGTGAATCCTGTTGTCACGACAGTGGTCCTTTACGTTTCTGCATGCGGGTGTTGGGGCTCATGGTCTCCACTTTCGAGGCAATACCGTACGCCCAGAGTCACACCTGGCTCCTGCAGCGAGCGATACTGCTGCAGTGGGACAAGTCCCCCTAGTCTCTGGATCTGCTGATCCGGCTGGATCATCAGACCAGGGGTTCGTTGACCTGGTGGCTTCGGGCCCCGGCACTGACCTTGGGGAAGTCGTTCCTTCCCCTGGAGTGGTCAATAGTCACGACGGATGCCAGCCTCTGGGGCTGGGGAGGAGTCCTGGGGCAACTGTCGGCTCAGGGCCGTTGGTCGGCGCAGGAGTCTCGTCTTCCGATCAATGTGTTGGAGCTGAGGGCGATCAGGCTCTGACTCTCCGCGCGGCCTACTGGTTCGGGTTCAGTCAGACAACGCCACGGCTGTGGCGTACGTGAACCATCAAGGCAGAACAAGGAGATCGGCAGCAGCGGCAGAAGCAGCTCACATTCTAAGGTGGGCAGAACTTCAAGTGCCAGCTACATTCCGGGCGTAGAAAATTGGAAGGCGGACTTTCTCGCCAAACGCTGGACCAGGGAGAATGGTTCCTGCATCCAGAAGTGTTTCGCCAGATCTGCGAAAGGTGGGGCATGCCAAGATGTGGATCTCCTGGCGTCCAGATTCAATCACAAGGTGTAGACCTTCGTGTGCAGGTCAAGGGATCCATTGGCGACAGCCACGTACGCCCTGGTGGCCCCATGGTCCCGGTACAGGCTCATGTACGCCTTTCCTCCTCTCAAACTTCTACAGCGGTTACTGCGCAGGTTAGAAGTGGAGGGAATCCCGACAATCCTGGTGGCTCCGGATTGGCCTCGGCGTCCCTGGTACACCGACTTGGTGCGGATGGTAACGAATGTTCCCTGGCGGCTCCAGCTTCGCGAAGATCTACTGTCGCAGGGTCCCATCTTACACCCTGCTTTACCCTCGCTGGCTTTGATGGCATGGCTATTGAGTCCCAGGTACTGAGGCACAGGGGGGTCTCTGAGTCAGTGATCCCCACCATGCTTAAGGCGCGCAAGTGCACTTCGCGCAAGATCTATCATCGCACCTGGAAAGCCTATATTGCCTGGTGTGAGGCGGGGGGTTGGAACCCCCGTTCTTTATCGGTATCTCGGGTGCTGGCTTTTCTTCAACAAGTCCTTGATCAAAAGTTGGCTTTGAGCCCTCTCAAAGGTCAGATTTCTGCTCTGGTGATTGTTTTCAGCGTCCTTTGGCGACGCATTCTTTGATCCGTACATTTGTACAGGGCGTACGTCATGTGGCTCCTCAGGTACGGTCGCCCCTGGCACCGTGGGATCTGAACTTGGTACTTTCTGTGCTGCAGAAACCGCCATATGAGCAGATCAGGGATATTCCCTTACAACTGCTGTCTCAAAAGGTTGCTTTTTTGGTGGCCATTACATCTGCTAGGCGGGTGTCTGAATTGGCGGCCTTGTCGTGTAGGTCTCCCTATTTGGTCCTACATAGGGATAAGGCGGTGCTGCGGCTTTCCCCTTTGTTTCTACCAAAGGTGGTTTCCTTGTTTCATATCAATGAGGACATTGCCCTCCCTTCCTTGTGTCCGTGCCCGTCTTGTCCTAAGGAGATTGCTCTGCATTCCTTGGACGTAGTGAGGGCCTTTGCAGGTGTATTTAGCAGCTACGGCTCCTTTTCGGAGGTCGGACGCGCTGTTTGTGCTGACGGAAGGGCCACGCAAAGATTTGGCAGCTTCGTCGGCCACTGTATCACGTTGGATCAGACAGACTGTGACCCATGCGTATGCTGTTCGGGGCCAAGAACCCCCTTTTCCAGTCATGGCTCATTCCACCAGGGCGATTGGCACTTCCTGGGCTTTCAGATACCAAGCGGCGGTGTCTCAGGTGTGCAAGTGCCTGGGCCTCGGTGCACGCTTTTGTTAAGTTTTACAAAGTTGATGTGTCAGCATCCGCGGATGCTGCTTTTGGCTGCAAAGTTTTGTAGGCGCGGCTGGCGCCTCCCGAGATCATTCTGTTGGGTACAGTTGTTATTGTTTACCCACCCCTCTTTGTTTGACACCGCTTTGGGACGTCCCCACGTGTCATGAATAAGAGGCTGCGTCTGTCAATGAACGTAAGAGAAAATGTGATTTTACGGTAAGTCAAAAAATCCCATGCCTTATGCCTGCATAAGCTTTTGATGTATCCACACTGCCAAAAAAAATGAATTTAAAGCTGAACTCCAGGTAAACAGCTGAATACACAGATGAAATATATATGTTATGGAGTTATACCTGCCAAAGGATTTGCATTTTGGTCTATCCAGTTCTGAGATTTACACAACCCTGTCTGGCAGGGCGGGAGACCGGATTTTTTTCTTACAGGTCTTGTCCGCCCTCAGCCTGCTAATGGACAGTTAAGGAGAAGTGACAGATTGTTGCGCTCATCTCTGTCTCTCTCTGCTTTTTCCTAATATGAGCATGTTACTTAACTGATTGGCTTCTTGAGCTACTTCTCCTCGTCCCAGCCTGAGCTCTGTTGTACAGGGGATGCAGGAGGCTGATACCAAGTCAAATTCAGGCACTTGCACAGCTTACATTAAAAATCAAGACATTTAATTCTCTATTAGTGCTTACAGAGCAGTATTTGTGCATTTTATTTCTCAGCTTTAGATATTGTCACATGTGTATCTGCTGACTCTCTTCAACTTTGCCAAGGCATGTTTGAACTTTTTGTGTGCAATTTAGGGGATACTTCAAAAGCTTTTAAAAGAATAATGTAACATATCGGGTCATTACTGCTGTTATTTCTGAAATTTTTAGCTGAGAAGAGGAAGAATGCTTTAAGCTCTTCCTTGTATTTTGGTTTATCCCTCATCCATCATCTCTTGACACTTTTGTAAATTTGCTAATAAATAAAAACTTTTCGGATGTTATGTTGGTTGTTTTATGCTGTTACATTCCTATGATTGGATATTGGCAAAAGCTTTGCTGGGAATGCCCTGCACCCTCATATAACCCCACCTACTCTGTAAGGCGCCAGGTTTTTTGCCATTTTCCTCTGGAGAGGTTTCTACACCAATCCTTTTTATTTTTTCTTCATTACTTCGACCAACACTTCTGTCAAGATCCAACTGCTTATTGCCTCAGGGTTCACAGATTCTGGTTCATTATTTTCAGATTAGAAACTGTATCCAGATGCTACATCAGCAGGGCCGGTCTGTAATATTTGTCTTAGGCACCCTGCGTTTGGTGCCAACCTTGGCACTTGGTGCAACAAGTGTTGTTAGTCGCAGGGTGCTATACAGGTCCAAGACCATGGTTCATTCCTATGGCACACAGGCCCTGAAGACCTCTTCAGTGGTTTGCCCACCGTCACAGGTGACGTTTGCTTCCCTCCTGGAACCTGCGGCATGGATAAGGTAAGACAGGGTTTCTCTGTAATTTTGACCATGTCCTGTTTTACGTGTGGGGTGTTTTTTTCACTTAGTGTGTTTAGTGTGTTTATCCCCCTATGTAAATGTCTCTACTACATTGGCAGAAGGTAACATATACTTCTTTTAATTTGCAGTTTTTTTCAACATGCAACATTGCAGCTTGGGTGACGTAGTTGCAAACGCCTTTTGGCTAATGCACTTTTGCTTGCCATTTCCAGCAAAAAGGCTCAAAGCACACCTGCCCCTTGCTACCTGCTTCTTCAAAGACACAGGACATTGGTCAGCGCCTTGGTTATAGCGGCTCCTTTCCTGAACACGCAAATACCCTCTCATTCTACATGCATTTTGTGGGCGCCCCACAGCAATGGCAAAGACCAGGTGCAGAGGAACTGATCAAAAAAGGACATCACATTTGGGCTATAGTCAGCACTGGGGAAATACAGCAAAATGGTCAGGGTGATAGCTGTTCACCTGCACTGGAGGAAAGTCCTTTATTCCTTCCACTATGGGCCCTTTCACACAGGCTTTCCGTTCAGGTCCGCCTGGCCGTTTTTGCTCAGGTGGACCTGAACGGACTGTCCTTGCAGCCCTATGGAACAGTGGATGTCAGCGGAGACATGTCCGCTGACATCCGCCGCTCTCTGATCCGATCTTGTCCGTGAAATAGACGGATGGAAACCCTATTTTCCATCCGTCTGTAGAATTGGATTGGATGAAAATGGATAGGCTGTCCATTTTCATCCGATCTCCATAGAGGAGAGCGGTGCTCTGACAGTTCCATCTCCGCTCAGTGAGCAGAGACTGATCTCTCATCCGTCGGCTCAGCAGGGATCAGCGGCTCGATCCCCGCTGAGCAAAAGCTGACCCTTTACACGGAAAGCCCGTGTGAAAGGGTCCTTATTCTACATGAATTCTAGCTCCCTCTCAAATGCACAACAGGTGGCCTATCTAATAAAGGCAGATTTTACTGCAACTATATCTGATTTCTTTGGTAAATTCTCTGCCCTTCTAAGGGCCCTTTCACACGGGCTTTCCGTTCAGGTCCTCCTGTCCGTTTTTCAGGCGGACCTGAACGGACACTCCATGCAGCCCTATGGAGCGGCGGATGTCAGTGGAGACATGTCCGCTGAGACATGTCCGCTGACATCTGCCGCTATCCGATCCTGTCCGTGAAATCTAGACTGATGGAAACCCTATTTTCCATCCGTCTGTACAATCGGATCGGATGAAAATGGACAGGCGAATCCGTTTTCATCCGATCTCCATAGAGCAGAGCGGGGCTCTGATAGATCTGTCTCCGCAAAGTGAACGGAGACGAAACTGTCATCCGCCTGCTCAGCGGGGATCAGCGGATTGATCCCTGCTGAGCAGAGTGGACTCCGCAAACGGTTAAGCCTGTGTGAAAGGGGCCTTAATGCCTTCAGTCTTCAGGGTCCAAAAGCGTTCTTCTGCCCACCCACCACCTAAACCTATACAGGAATATGGCCCTGATCCTGCTAAACTTTTTAGGAAGATATTTAGGAGGGTAGGGATCCTGCAGAGGAATGTTCACCACCTGCGTTTTATGAGACATAAGCTTAAAGTGTTACTAAACCCAGGACCCTGCATTCACTATATGTACTCTCCCACAGTACACAGGTCATGAAAATTCAATTATTTTAGTAAATATAAACTGCTAAATACCTTTTCTCATCAGCAGTATATAGAAGTCTTGTGATTTCTATCAGTGTCTGGTCAAAGCTTGTAGGAGGAGTTTTCATTTTACTATGACTGTCCTATGAGGCTGCAGGACCCCTGACCCTCTATCTGGACAGTACTGATTGGCCCTGTGCTGATCACATGCACCCTCAAGAAATTTTTTTTTTTCTAGCAATACACACCAAACTGAGCATGTGCAGAGTGTCCCCAAGGCTCTGTAGTATCAGGAGATGGACTGGAGACAGTGGAAGAAGGGGAGGGTCAGATAAGATAGGATCAAACAGCCTTTTTACACAGTGCAGAGGGATTAACACCTTAGGTTCCATAGTAAGTTATAATAAGCATGCTTTACTGCATATACAGACTGTTTTTCTGTTGTGGGTTTAGTAACACTTTAAGGCTTCATGCCATATGCTTTCTACCAAGAGCTTACTTAATGACACAATGCATACTAGCCTTTGTCTAAGGGCACTGAAATATCCCCAAAGTGAGCTCCAATGGGCACAAAATGCTTAGCTAAAGTTAAATATACCTTTCCTCCGCATGCTCTAGTTAACTGTGCTTTGTATGGGAATTGGCCAAATTTTGATAAAGTATTTACTCAAACCTATTTTTACTCAAACCTATGCGCTGTACCAAGACTAGATGAAAGCATACACCCTGTTTTCTACTTAAAATCCATGAATATATTTTATTATTATTATACAGGATTTATATGGCGCCGACAGTTTGTGCAGCGCTTTACAATATTAGGGCAGACAGTAAGATATCAGTGTGTTCTCAAATTCTGCAATGAGTCTGCAAGATCTGTAATTGCTTCTCTCAGATCAGGGCAATTTCTGGCATCAGAGGACAGCCAAGATACCTATCTTCTCATTGCCACCTTTCCCACACACCAACCCCTTCTATGGTTTGCTGTGGGAGACCAACACTTTAAATTTTTCACCCTACCTTTCAGGCTCTCTTCTGCACTTAAGAGCCTTCAAAAAGGTGCTTGCTCCAATCCTGGTCCTGCCAAGATCTCAGGACGTCCATGTCACCGGATACTTAGATGACTCCTCAGCCACCAACTTGTCTTTCAATATTCAAAGAACGATTCAGCTCCTTCAATATTTCGGATGGGTGATCAACTTCAAGATGCTTGTGTGATGGACACAATGTCAGACCCTGGCCACCTTTACCAAATTTTGACAAACCGCTGGTCGACCTTACACCACACTGTCACTGATACACAACAATGGCACTCTCAGCCTCACTCTGCACAAAGAGTTTCCAGTTCAGAGGACCACAATCTAAGAGCCAGCCGAATGAAAGCAATCGTTGCTGCAATTTAACTACACAGTTAACTCTTTACTCTGCCACCAGTCATTTTTATTGTAAAATGTCAAACTTTCACAATATTATCGATAACAATTATGACTTTAGAATAAACATCAGTAATACACACAGGGCAGCCATCAGAAATGGGCCCAGGCCTGACCACCAACATTCCCCAGGGCCCACCCACTGGCCATCCCAATGAGTCCTTCAGTGTACCCACTTTTATTTTAACACTCTTACAATATAATGTATGAAAATGAAAAGTGTATTCCAAGTCATCAGTGCTTTCAAAATTTAACAGTAAGCAATTATATTTTGGCCAAAAAATATGGGGCCTACAACCACAACTCTTTTGAGCAGGACCCTACACTAACTGCACTACCTTTTTAAAAAGACAGCCCAATCCAGCAAATCGACAGCCCCATATATTCAGCAAAGAGACAGCCCAATCCAGCAAAAAGGCCTCCCTATTTATTCAGCAAAGAGACATCCCCATTTATTCAGCGAAGAGACATCCCCATATATTCAGCAAAGACATATCCCAATCCATCAGACATTATTATTATTATTATTATACAGGATTTATATAGCGCCAACAATTTACGCAGCGCTTTACAACATGAGGTATACAGTACAAATACAATACACTTAATACAGTAGGAATTAGAGGGCCCTGCTCGTTAGAGCTTACAATATAAAAGGGAAGGTCAAGAGATACAAGTGGTAATAACTGTGGGGGATGTGCTAATGGAGAAGATAAAAGTACAGTTGTTAGGTGGGAGCCAGATAGGCTTCTCTGAAGAGGTAGGTTTTCAGGGATCGTCTGAAGGTGGACAAACTAGGAGAAAGCCGGACAGACTGGGGTAGAGCATTCCAGAGGATGGGAGAGGCTCTGGAGAAGTCCTGGAGGCTAGCATGGAATGAGGTGACAAGGGAGCTAGAGAGCAGGAGGTCTTGGGAGGAGCGAAGAGATCGATTTGGTTGGTATTTTGAGACCAGGTTAGTGATGTAGCTGGGGGCCAGGTTGTGAATTGATTTATAAGTTATTGTTAGGATCTTGAATTTAATACGTTGGTTGAGTGGCAGCCAATGTAGGGATTGACATAGGGGTGTAGCAGATGCCGAGCGGTTTTTAAGGTGGATGAGCCTGGCGGCAGCGTTCATAATGGACTGAAGTGGGGATAGACTATTTAGAGGTAAGCCAGTGAGGAGGGAGTTGCAGTAGTCAAGGCGAGAAATGACCAGGGAGTGGATTAGTAGCTTTGTGGCGTCATCGGTTAAGAAGGGGCGTATCTTGGAGATGTTGCGGAGGTTGAGGCGGCAAATTTTGGATAGCGATTGTATGTGGGGCTGAAAGGTTAATTGGGAATCTAGGATTACACCTAGGAC
>BLSH010049313.1:387952-410569 GCA_018402905.1 Glandirana rugosa
CCACACCCTTCTTTTTCATATCACCGTGAAGTACAATAGCTCGTGGAGTAGGGTTTTAAACTATAATATTTCTACTTCCCCTTCTCTGTTCCCCTTCCCCTCCCCTACCTCCCCTTCCACTCCTCCCTTTTCCCTACAAACCCAACGACCCCCCCCCTGATATTGCCACGTTTTGAACATTATAAATAGAAACCATTTAAATTTGTTATTTTTCTTTTCTTCTTTCTTTTTTTCATTTTAATGTTTAAAATAAACAAATATAATTTTACCGTGTGTTCACACGTTCATATCATAACTGTTAATTTTGTAACATGTTACTTCCTTTCGTCTCCATGTTCATCCATGTATTTTGCAGGCGAAACATGTCGGACATCGACACACATTCGTAAAAAATTCTCTGCATATTTCTATGTACCTACTTGTACCTCTGCTTTCCTTCATTGTACAATGTTTTAATTGTCAATACTATACTTGCACACTTGTGTGCCATTTTAATATAAACAAATAAAATTTGTAATTTTACTTTTTTTCTTTCTTCTTTTCTTTTTATTGTTTAAATTTACCAAAGATAAATATTACAAGTTTTGCACCGTTATAGTCCCCCCCCCAGCAACCCAAACATCCCTTTTCCCTCCTCACCTTCCCCTCCATCCCCTCCCCTTCCCCTTGTCTCTTCCCCTTCATCTTTATAATATCAAATTTTGGGATGAGGTGCTCGATAACATGAAGTGCCACTATACTTTTTCTTCCCACACCTATCCAACCTGGATGATAATGTGTTAGAGTGTGATAAAGTAGGTCTGTTTGGCAGTGTGGAGGCAGGAATAGTATTTTAGGAGGGCAGATTTGTAATGTTTGAAGTCTTCTTGGAGCTTAGTCTTCCGCCACAGACGCTCAAGAGCGCGGCTATGTTTTCTAAGACTTCTGGTGTTGTCCGTTTGCCAGGGTTGTAGGGGCCGGGGCCTGAGTCTGCGTGTAGTAAGGGGGGGAGCTTGTCTAGGGAGGATGACAGTGAGTTATTGTAGACAAGTGTGGCTAGGTTGGGGCAGGACAAGGGTGAGATTTTGTCATAGAGGTGGTCATTAGCAGAGTGGAAAAGAGAAGGGTTGAGGTGGCGAAGGTTTCTGCGGGTAACTGTTAAGCGGTTGGAGGGAGAGGAGGTGCAAGACAGTGAAAGGGTGAAACAGACATCCCCATATATCCAGCAAAAAGAAAGCCCAATGCAGCAAAGAGACCGTCCTATCCAGCATAGACATCCCCATATATTCATTCATTCAGTGACTCCTCATCACTGGACCCCTTACCTGTGGAGGAGCTGTGCAGCCATACACCAGGTTTATTGAATTAAAAAGTTCCCTTCACAGCCCCTCTTCCCTGCACCCCTGTCTCCTTCACAGCCCCCCTTTCTTGCATTCCATCCCCCTTTACAGCCCCCCCTTCCTTGCACCCCAGTTCCCGTCACAGCCCCCCCTTCCTTGCACCTCTGCCCCCTTCACAGCCCCCCATTCCTTGCACCCCAGTCCCCTTTACAGCCCCCCATTTCTCCCTGCCAATCACAACCCTCCTCTAACCTTCCTAATCCTACATTACACAGCCGGTAGTAGGCAGAAGACACAACATGTCCAGACAGAGGGCAGGAGCTGCCCAACTTTTCATGTTAGGTGATACCACCCAGGCTGCTAAGTGAAAGAGCAGTGGTCCAGATAGGACTGTTATTGATGGGCAGCGGGCCTCCATTCAGGGCAGCCATCAGAAATTTGTGCGAAGTAGCAGTGAAGTGCAGGACAGGAGCCTCTCATGGGGCCCCCGTGCAGTGCCCGATTGTCAGTCCCATCACCTGGGGCTGATTTTAGGCACAATCCAATAAAAATACTTCCTTTCCCAGGAAAAGATTGCTTCTTTACGGGTGTGTTTCCAAGTTGGTGACTCTTTATTGTATAGGACCCTCCTGCCGCCAGAACACAATTATCAGAGCACTTATTGAATGCTGCTTTTCCAGCATGTCCCTTTGACAAAGGCTGGTCCTTAGACTGGCTTCTGTCGAAAGGACAACTGTACAAATTGTCAGAATATCGGCCGGTTCCTTCTCATTTCCAGGACTTATGCTCTCAAAGAAAGGGTTCCACTCCCCCCTTTCCCTATCAAGACACACTTCACAAGATCTGTTGGTGTTTCCTGGGCCCTTCTGAATTAGGTATATGTTTAACTCCTCTGTAAAACCGCCGCCTGTTTTCAGATCTTCTCAAACTTTTACCAGGTGGCCCTCCAGGCGTTTGCTGATGCGAGCTGTGATCACAAGATTCTTCAAGCTGACATCTGAGTGTTTTGAATCCTTTGACCCTTGCTTTTTTGTGGACCTATTTGCTATATTGTTGCGCACTCCTCATTTCGGATATGCCATGATCTATGACTACAGATCCTGTGACCTGTACTGTATGAATAAGATAATTGGAGTTTTTGACTACCTGTAAATTCAGAATCTTGTAGTACAGTACAGGACACAAGTCCCTTCCCTCTGTTCTCTGTTTCTCTTGATTGCTTATCACAAAACTATTCCCATGGAGCAGTTTTTGGGTCCAGCAAAGCTTTTGCCAGTGTTAGCAGCATATAACCCATGGTCTATGTCTACAGATCCCACGTACTATATAGTACTCCAGGAAATGGTGTTTACAGGTAAGTCAAAATTACAGTTTTTCTTGACTGAACCTATACAAATAAGTCCTATATATGTATACAAAAGTGGCCAATCCACAGTGTCTATATAACAAGTACAAATCACTGTTATGTCTTACCATTAATAACTGAAAACATTTTTGCCAGTTCTCTCGTTTCTGATACTAATGTAAGTATTTAAAGTAAAAAAATAAACCACATTCAACGGCTCCAGCCAAGTGGCAGAGCAGGAAAAAGTAATTTTGCTCTGATTCAATTTGCAGTTTTTTTTCTATTTTGGTTGATTCTTCATTGTTCCTCTGTCACAGTGCTCAAGCTCCCGTCCCATCAACATGAGACTGTTAGAGCGTGGCTGGAGTCCGTGTCTGGAGGTAGATGGGGTCACCACGACCCCACTAAAGAGCTCTGTGCTTGTGGCTGTAGGCCGAAGCTGCGCTGTGCATGCACGCTTTGCGCTGGCTACGGTTTGTGTGGCGCACATTCTGTCTTTACACACTTGCGTTATTTCTTTGGTAGCATTAAAGGGGGACATGTATGGCTTATGTTTCAGCAGAGTTAAGGAGTTCAGGTAGGGGGGGGGGGGTCAATATTAGGCATCTGGTTAATGTTCAGGTAGAGGGAGAATTAGGTGATAAGGTTCAGGTAGGTAGAACATTAAAGGTTAGGGTTCAGGTAGAGTGTGAATAAGTATTGCTATTAGGGGTAAAGTTGGGAGAGTGAAGAGTTAGGGTTCAAGTGGAACGAGGATTAAAAGTTAGGTTTCAGGCAGGAAGAGAGTTGAGTGGTAAGGCTCAGGCTGAGGAGAGTTAAATGTTAAGGTCACGTAGGAAGTGATTTAAGTGTTATTATTCAGGCCGTGATAAAGTTAAGTCTTAGGGTTTAGGTAGTGGGACAATAAAGTGTAAAGCTGATAATATACGGGTCAGTTTTTTCCGTTCAACCAGTGGGTTGAAGGAAAAAACTGAACCGATTGCCCCATCCACACATTCCATGTGGATGCAGGAATCCTGCTGTGTCATTGTATTCTGACAGCGGGGAGACTCTCCCGCTATCAGAATACACAGATCAGTACTGCACACTATAGTTTGCAGCACTGATTGAGCAAAAAAATACCGACAGAGTGGTTGAATAGAGGTCAATCGGTAGATTGATTTCTGTCCAACCACAGTGGCCACACATGGAACAAAATTCTGCTGGTCCTTGCTGAACTGGCAAAATTTTGATCCGTGTGTGGCTGGCTTTAAGGTTCAGTTAGGGGAGGGTAAAGTGTTAGGGTCAGGTTTTTATGAATAGATTAATGCTCATGAACAGTTTTGCCTAATTTATTACAGCCCAAAATTACACTGAGAATTACCATACTATTCTCTTGTTAAAAAAAACAAATATTCCCTCCCCTTGTCTTGGTAGTGGTGACTTATTTAGCCTATAAATCTCTCACACTGTCAACATGTAGTTTACTAGCTTCTTTGCTTCCATTGGAACTGAGCACATGCACTGCGTTGAAGATGGAGATTTTGCTGTGTTTATGTCCAATACTATATAAAATATGGAGTGCCCAAATTCTTGTCACTGTTCTGTATACAGCGAGGAATGGTAACAGCTGAGCCATTTGCAAAAGCGTATAACTAACTTCTTACTCTATTGCTTTATATTATTTTAAACTTGTTTGTTGCCTTCTGGAGGGGATTAATCAATGAGAATTGTGACTAGTTGCATCTCTTCTCTGCAAATAGGGGGAGCTGCACAATTTATTTAAGACAGCACAGAACAACACTGTGACGTAGGAGTTTTGTTATAATATTGAGAATAATTGTAATTTAGCCTATGGCTCCAGACATGTTTCACAGCACAATTCACCCAAACATGTAGGAAATTTGTAGCAAGTCACAAGATGAGAGGTTGCAACAGGAGTCTGATCTGTATTAAACATATGTTAAAAAGAATTACACAGGCACCAGGATTGACTTGGATGTGTCATCTCTGAGCTACAATTTCAGTCCAGGACATACAGTGCCTTGAAAAAGTATTCATACCCCTTGACATTTTCCATATTTCGGCATGTTACAACCAAAAATGTAAATGTATTTTATTGGGATTTTATGTGATAGACCGACACAAACTGGCACATAATGGTGAAGTGGAAGGAAAATGATAAATGGTTTTCAATTTTTTTTACAAATATCTGAAAAGTGTGGGGTTAATTTGTATTCAGCCCCCCTGAGTCAATACTTTGTAGAACCGCCTTTCACTGCAATTACAGCTGCAAGTCTTTTTGGGGATGTCTCTACCAGCTTTGCACATCTAGAGAGTGACATTTTTGCCCATTCTTCTTTGCAAAATAGCTCAAGCTCTGTCAGATTGGATGGTGAGCGTCTGAACAGCAGTTTTCAAGTCTTTCCACAGATTCTCGAATATGCTTTGATCTAAACCATTCCATTGTAGCTCTGGCTGTATGTGTAGGGTCATTGTCCTGCTGGAAGGGGAACCTCTGCCCCAGTCTCAAGTCTTTTGCAAACTTCTTCTCAGGTTTTCTTCTAAGATTGCCCTGTATTTGGCTCCATCCATCTTCCCATCGACTCTAACCAGCTTCCCTGTCCCTACTGAAGAAAACCACCCCTACCACATGATGCTGCCACCTCCATGTTTCACAGTGGGGATGGTGTGTTCAGGGTGTTGTGCAGTGTTAGTTTTCCGCCACACATAGCGTTTTGCTTTTAGGCCAAAAAGTTACATTTTGGTCTCATCTGACCAGAGCACCTTCTTCCACATGTTTGCTGTGTCCCCCACATTACTTCCCGCAAACTGCAAACGGGACTTCTTATGGCTTTCTTTCAATAATGGCTTTCTTCTTGCCACTCTTCCATAAAGGCCAGATTTGTGGAGTGCACGACTAATAGTTGTCCTGTGCACAGATTCTCCCACCTGAGCTGTGGATCTCTGCAGCTCATTCAGAGTTACCATGGACCTCTTGGCTGCTTCTCTGATTAATGCTCTCCTAGCCCGGCCTGTCAGTTTAGGTGGACAGCCATGTCTTTGTAGGTTTGCAGTTTGCCATACACTTTCCATTTTCGGATGATGGATTGAACAGTGCTCTGTGAGATGTTCAAAGCTTGGGATATTTTTTTATAACCTAACCCTGCTTTAAACTTCTGCACAAATTTATCCCTGACCTGTCTGGTGTGTTCCTTGGCTTTCATGATGCTATTTGTTCACTAAGGTTCTCTAACAAACCTCATAGGGCTTTACAGAACAACTGTATTTATACTGAGATTACATTTCACACAGATGGACTCTATTTACTAATTAGGTGACTTCTGAAGGCAATTAGTTCTACTAGATTTTAGTTAGGGGTATCAGAGTAAAGGGGGCTGAATACAAATGCATGTCACACTTCTCAGATATTTATTTGTAAAAGATTTTGAAAACCATTTATCATTTTCCTTCCACTTCACAATTATATGCCACTTTGTGTTGGTCTATCACATAAAATCCAAATAAAATACATTTACGTTTTTGGTTGCAACATGACAAAATGTGGAAAATCTCAAGGGGTATGAATACTTTTTCAAGGCATTGTAGATGATTACCCTGGATGATGGCTGAACAAAGATGGCTCCACTCTGGGCAGAAAAGCAAATGAAGGCATAGTCAGAAGTAGTACTGTGATCCCTGAGAGATAATCAATATGTTAAAGTGTTACACTGGCACATTACTGAGCATGCTGCACTTGGAAAGAAATATATCCAATGACAGATACAGCTATATAACGGTTATGGTGGCCACACACAGCAGTGTTTAGCCAATTTCAACCACCTTTATCATCTTCAAAGTAATCTCATCATTAAGTTTCTTCTAAAATGTTAAACAGTGTGTTAGGAGCAGTTTGTCATTTTTGTGATTGACTTTGCAATTGATTTTCTGGCGTTACATTGAGGTTATGCAATCAATTTAGACGCAAACAGTTCTCCTCCTTAGTAGCGCCCCCTGATGGCAGAGAGGTGGTGTTTCTTACATGCTGACTAATGCTTTTTAGCACAATCTACGTCTGGTACATAACTAACCCTGAATATAATGGGCTGCTTCATGGTGGGTGTGAGTTCTGCACTGTACCCTTAGTCTTCCCCATCCTTTCATGTACTCTCCCTAGTTGTCCTATCTCTCTGTCATTTCACATGTTTTCTGCTTTTTTCCTGGGTGTTCTCTCCATCCGTCTCCCTGTCTCCTCCCTCAGCACAATGCGAGGATGAAGATGCAGAGGCAGAGGTTCTTGGGTCGGGTCTTGGCGCGGCTGAAGCGGGAGGTGATGGGGACACATCTGCTGATCTTGGTGACGGTATGTAGGCCTCTGTGCTTGGTGACTTGTAGATAATGCAGTAAGGGAAATTAATAAAATAGATTTAGAGAACATTCATTCTCCTTTTTGTTTTCTGCATATCTATCTTGTCATGTACAATTTGCACATATACAGTACATATACAGTGTGTGCCTGATTTGCTTTTGCCAGCTGAATTTGTAAAAAATAAACAACAAATTCCACTAAAGGTGCCACTAAACCCACATCATAGAAAGCAATAAATGGTATATTACATGTTGTTCATACTCACTCAGTCACTATGAGATTTGTTTTCTGTTTTCTGCAAAAAACCTGGTTGATCCTGCTGCTCTCTATCTCCACCTTCTGTTCATGTCCCCAATTCAGCTAGGGATTTTGCAGCTGTGGTGGCAACACTGCACATGCTTAGTTCTCAGTGATTTTCTATGCTGAGCATTTCCTCCACATCTGAGCAGCCCATGTGACTATAGAGTCACACTTGTGGGCTTATAAACAGTGGTAAACGACAGCCCTCCTCCTCCATGCCCACTAACCAGTTAAACACAATCGAGTGGGTTGTAGATTAATGAAGGCTTTGCCTCCCTCTCTTATTCTAAGACACCGGCTGGAGGGGCGTGACACAGCTTGTGACTGGCAGATATCCGCCCATACCATGTTATTACCAAAAAATTATAAATATTTAATTTCAAATATATATTTGTATGCCAATTTAAAACCGTTTATTAATATTATTTATTTATTTTTACGCTGTATTCCAAAGGCAGTTTTTTTTTTTTTTTAATTTTGAACATGTGACCTGCAGCAGAGGACTAGAAGCTCCTCCTACTTTTGTTTCCCAGCAGACTAGCTAGGAAAGAGCTGGCTCATGTGACAGCTGTATATGAATTAGGAAAAAGGCACTTCGATTTTTTCTTAAAAAGAATTGCAGAGCCTTCATCCACATACAGAAATACAAGGGACAATGTAAATTAAACAGTGTGTTTAGGATCACTTTAACTTTGTGTTAATTCCAAGCAACAAGTAAAAACATTCAGTGAATTGTTCACTGAGTTATCTGTAGATTACAGATTCTAGAGTGCTCCTCAAATATGGAGTGGGTGGCTCCACTTCCTGAATCTTTGATGTGTGCGTACTTTTTCTTTTCTGTATCACTGGTGAGATTTAATCTTCTAACGCAGGTTTGAATCTTTTTTCTTGCCTTTAAAACACTTTGATTAATGAGAATTTTTGTACGTGGGCAATACCAAAGTGCTAGCAGTGGGTGTGTTTGGGAATAACTCTCCTATGTTTAAAAAAGGGGGTTCCCAGAACATCAGATTGCTGACCAACAGTGTGGACTGGACTTTGGTGTATTACTGCATTGCATGAGTGAAAAAAATAAAATGCTGAGGAGGGAGGCTCCCTGCATGCAAAATGGCTTTGCAGTTGTTATATGGCTCGGTCAGGCAGTGTAACTGACCCAGCTATGGGACATCGGCGTGTCAAAAAAATAACATCCCTGAGAAACTGTCACTTTCAGTGCAGGAACTTCATAAAAAGGATTACCAAGTATGCCTAACCAAATTTCTTATTTGATCGATCAGATGATGACATCCCGTCAGACGCAGAAGCAGAAGAACGTCTGCAGCAGGCAGAAAGACTGAAACTTAAACTGGATGAGGATCTGGAGTTGGAAGCGGTGACTCAGGCTCATCGGGGTAGAGCTTCTCTTAATCGTAGTAATTTTAAGTATGATAGGGCCCCCATAGAAAAAAAAGAATTTAAAAAATGAAAATCTACTATCTAAAGAAGATTAGGGGGGCTTTTCATAAAGGATGATTAAATACTTTGTTTGTTGAGGGACACAGCACTGTAGATTGAGAACCAGTGAGTATAGTGTTGCCTTCAGGAGCATTGGATACTAAGTGATCAAGAAAATAAGTCAGCTTGTTACATTTCACACCTGTGAATTTTTATAATAAATTGACATATTTTTGTTTCAGTAGATGAAAGACCTCCCAGTCCGCTTGCAGTGACCCCACAGACAGCAGTTTTGTCTCCCATCAGGAGCCCTAAAGAGGATGTTGTAAAGGTGGGTGAGAGGATTTTAGCTGGAAATGTTATGTCATCCATTTAATGAAATTGTTTTGTGCACACATATCCTCGATTTCTTCCTTTTGAACAATAATTTGTCTTGTTTTCTTCCTCAACACACACTGATTGTTAGATGTGAATAGTTTTATCTAGTGGTTGATTGAGGACATTTTCTAGCTATTTTTTTTTCTTTGTGCCCTTAGACCTCCATGAGGTCTCCTCTGCAGGACCTGACCTCTCCGGGAGTACGTTTCTTCCCTGAACCTTTCTTGCTACAGACAGGAAGCAAAGTGACTAATCCTTCAGAGCAGAACCCTCAGACCCCTGTCTCACCTGTGTGCTCCCAACCGGTTGCAACAAATGAACCAGTTATCCCTACTTCTCCTGTGAAATCTTCTCCACTCCCACCTCTTGGACGTCCACTGAGGACACCGACCTCGCCCATCTGTTCTCAACCTCTTCCTTCGACAGAGCCAGCCATTCCCACCTCAGCCACATCCCCTGTATGCCTTCAGCCCTCCCCAGTAATCACTTCAACTCCTCTAACCAAACTGCCTTATATTGGTCAAGACCTGACCAGCCCCAATTCAGAGGAGGCAATGAAACGCATTGATTTAATAGAAGAGTTCTGGATGAAGAGCGCTGAGATTCGTCGTAGCCTTGGGTTAGCACCTGTTGACAGAAGTCGAACACCCGATATTAGTTTTCCAGCAATTGAAACATCTGCCCCACAGACACAGCTACCCAAGTCCACTCCCAAGGAGCTGAAATCTCCATCACTGAAACCTCAACAGGTCCCAAAGAAGGTGAATCCAAGCAGATTGGACACTGAGCTCCTCTCTCCGCTTACTCCAATATCACCATCTGAGAAGGAGCTTAAGAGCTCAGAAGGTGAGAAAAAGGACCTTTCCACCAGTTCTGGCCTAGGTTTGAATGGTAGCCATTCCAATACGCGGACAGTGGCCAGTGATAGCTTTAATACATCAGACTCTGCTATGCTTACTCCTCCTTCAAGCCCTCCTCCTCCTCCACCCCAAGGAGAAGAGCCTGCTACTCTTCGCCATAGTCGGGCTTCCTGGCAGAATGGACCAGAGGCCACCCAAACACCCCCCCAAGCACAAGTTAAAGCCCCTGAGGTCCCCAAACCCACTCCAAGGTTAGAAGAAATTCGAAAGTCCTTCGTAGAGAGCGTGGATGAAATCCCTTTTGCAGATGATGTGGAAGACACTTATGACGAAAGGACTGAGAACTCTAGCCTCCAGGAAAGGTTCTACACCCCACCAACCAGCCAGAGAAAGCCCCAAAGGCTGGTACTTACCAAGGAGAATGGAGAACTGCCAACTTCCTTGGAAAGGAGGGACCATAGAAAGAGAGGCCTTCCACAAGTTACTCCAGAAGTTAAAGAACTGGCTGAGGAGAGGATGAGAGCACGAGAGAAGTCTGTAAAAAATCAGGCTTTAAGGGATGCCATGACACAACAGCTAATGAAAATGAAGCAGATGGAAACTGTCCCATCTGTGAGGACATCCAGAGCCCAAGGATCATCTTCCACCAAACTCACTACAGATCTTCCAACAGAGTCCAGCCGAACAGGGACTCATCCTGAGGCATCCACCCTGAGACTAGAGAACTCTGCGGAAGTCTTTTTGTCTCCGCTACCTGCTGATGGCTCCTTCACATCTTCGGAAGGCTCTGGTGGGAAACCCAAAAAGAGGCCTTCTCTGTTCTCCCCAAGAAAGAAGGAGAAAAAATCAAAGGGGGAGGCAAACCGCTCATCTGAAAAAACAGATGAAGGTACTAAACCCAAATCACTGTGGAAATCTGTCTTCTCCGGGTACAAGAAGGAGAAGAAGAAGAAAACAGCGGATGACAAGTCTTCCCCAAGCACACCATCCAGCAGCACCACCGTGGACTCAGGGAAGGTCAAAGTGCCCAATATGGTTCGCGGAGCAGGTACAGATAACAGGGTTATAATTATTGCTGTTAGTAAACCAGGTGCAAGTAACAAAGTGTACAAACTTAGATTGACTGCTGTTTGCAAATGTACAGATTTTCTTATTTACAGATTCATGGAAAATAGAATTCTTCACATTTCAAAACATGAATGAGTTTTTGCGATCATTCTCCGAATCCCAGGTGTTTGTAGGTGCCCTTTTACCAATTCCATACACTATATGACCAAAGGTTTGTGCCTCTCCAAATGACTTGGTTCAGTTGTTTCCAGTGAAGGGTACTGTTAATGCTACAGCATACAAAGACATTTTAGACAGTTGTCCAAACTTGGGGCGACAGTTTGAAGAACACCCTTTTCTGTTCCAGCATGACTGTTCCCTGTACACAGTCAGCACGTCCTATCTTTGCTACATATTCCTGTTTTATAGTATCTGATCCCAATTTCATGCCCATCTTACATATTCTTGTTTCTTTACACATTCAAGCTGCCATATGTATAGCGTGTACACCTGACCATCACACCCACATGACCTTGTTGGATATCTCATTCTAAAACCATGGACATTAGGGTGGAGTTGGTCCCATTTGTGACTTTGATAGCCTCTACTCTTCTGGGAAGGCTTACCTCAAGATTTTGGAGTGTCTGTGGGAATTTGTGCCCGTTTAGAAAAATATTTGAGAAGTCAGGCACTGATGTTGGGTGAAAAGACCTGACTAACAATCAGCATGCTAATAAATTGCAAATGTATTCAGCTGGCTATGCATGTATTGAAATGCTGAACCAGGTGGTGAGTTTTGGTCTGTGGTTAAACCATCTCTGTGCAATAGAAGCCGGTTGTCAGACCCGCTTCTTTACCCCTTCTGTGCAACAGAAGCCGGTTGTCAGATTGACTTCTGTTGAACAGTCCTGCTGGAAAATCCACATTCGATGGATGCGGGGATCGGTGAGTTTTTTGGGGGTTTTTTTTCAACCCGCTGGTTAAATGGAAAAAAAAATGTGTATATACCCTGCTTTCAGTAGGGTTCAGGTCTGAGCTCTGTGTAATCAAAGTTCATCCACACTAAAGGAGTCAAGCAATGTTTTTATGGCCTTCCATAAACTGTTTTTACAAGGTTGTAAATGCACAATTGTCTAAATGTCTTTGTATGCTATAGTATTAGCAATACTATTAGCTGGAAACACCTGAACTGAATCATTTGGACGCACTACTACACAGTGTATGATAAATGTTCAGTGTATGATAAATGTTAGGGAAAAAATGGCACTGCCCCTCTATATTTGTAGACATAAAATACAGTACATTCAGCTCCTCACAAAGGAAGCACCAAGTACTTGCAAGTACACTTGTCATAGAGAGCAGTTATCACTATGATCTGTTTTGCAATAACCCAAATCGTAGAACCATTCAACAAGACAAAACTTTAGTTGATGGGGCTCATTTTTCAGTTTTGTGTTAACATTAGATGGCAGCTTTCCACTTCTTTTACCCCTTAAATTGATTGCTTTGCCCTATGTCCTATATTTTTAGAACTGCCACTTCGGAGGCACCTAAGCTTCTCTGAAGAATCAGACCTGTCAAGTGATGATGTCTTAGAGAAGTCCTCACAGAAATCAAAGCGAGAGGTAAGCATCACTCTTGTGAAAGCATAGTTGTCTTAGTTATACCCATATATTATGGTAACACTCAATAATGGCCTGTATTCAGGTGTATTATCTTCTTTAACTGTAAATGATTGCACAAGCTGCCATAAGTGCATCAGTCATTGGTACACACTGCAATCAAACATTTTGTACTGAAGCAGGAAAAAGGAAAATCTTTGGTTCTTTCAATGAGCTGTTCCTCATGGATGTGGATTCTCTGTGCAGAATGCCTTTGTTCATGCATGGAAGGTATAACTGATTTGTCCTTATTAAAGCTGAAGTTTTAGTATGGCAGTTTTGTAGTTACATGGGTTCAGCTTGAATGTGCCCAACCTGTGGAAGCCTGGTGGAAGTTGGAAATCACTGTAGTAGGCAGCACTACTGCAGTGATTGCTGCTAGTTTCCAGGTCCCATGCCGAGCAGCGGCTCTGCTTTTTGCCGAACATAGGAGGATGCTTGCTCAGCACGGGTACCATTCAGAGAACGCTTTGCATTTTCTCAATGAATACAAAGTGTTCTCTAATTGGACAATGTGGAAATTGGGACATCACAACCCTGCATCCCCACCTTGTCTAGTCAGCTTTTATTGAAAAAAATGCAAAGTGTTCCCTGAATGGCCTCCATACGAAGAAGCGACCTCTTGTGTTCACAATGCAGCAGGGCAACTGCTTGGTGGGGAACCCGGAAGCTACTGCAGAGCACTGTAGTTTGCAGCACCTTCTACAGTAATTTCCAGCTTTAATGAGGATCCCACAGGTGTGGCACATACAGACTTTCATTGGTCCAAGCTGGGCTAATATAACTATATAAAAATTGCCATACCTAAACTTCAGCTTTAATGTTTGTTTCTACATTGTTGTATGTATATGTTTGCAGTTTATTTTTTTACCCCACTCCAGCACTTCCAAGAGGACCCAGACTTTTACCTGGAGAGAGCCGAGGTACCTGGTAGTATCCTGCATAGTTGGAAGTGTAGCGTATATCAGTACCATGTGTCTGCATCTAGTCCACATGTAGTAAATATAGGCATTAATAGCTTATGTTCACTGAGAATAATAGAAACCATTCAGACCTCACTAATGATTGTGCAAATCATAGAAAACTGCCATGTAAGTGCTATTTAAAGAAGAATTCTAGTCAAAGGCAACACTTTTCATTTGTAATTAATTTTTTTTTTTTCTTTCTTTTTTTCACCCATTCATTTTTGTTTTTTTTTTTCTCGCTTTCTTTCTGCTTACCTCCTTTTCTTTCTCACTTTACATTTAAACATTTTTGTTAGGTTTAAAAAAAACATTAGAATTCATTGAAGCCAATAAAATAAGCAGGGTAACCAGTCATATACAATTTAAAAGAACAGTACAAAATGCAAATAAGTTGTGCAGTACTTAGTGTTACTAAACCCGCAACAGTAAAATCAGTCTGTATATGCAGTAAAGGATCCTTTTTATACTCACTGTGGTTAATCCTCTGCATTGTGTAAAAAGGCTGTTTGATACTGTATGCACAGATCCTCCCCTTCTTGCATTGTCCCCAAAACATCTCCGGATTAGACAGAGTTAGTGGAGTCAGTCTGCACATGCTCAGTTTGGTGTATATTGCTAGAAAGGGTTTCTTTTTTCTTTGGAGGGTGCATTTGATCAGCACAGGGGCAATCAGCACTGTCCAGACAGAGGGTCAGGGGTCCTGCAATCTCATAGTACACTCATTGCAGAATGAAAACTCCTCCTACAGACTTTAACCAGGCACTGATAGACTGCTATATACTGCTGATGAGAAAAGGTATTTAGCAGTTTATAAAAATTGCATTTCCATGTTCTGTGTACTGTGGGAGACCAGATATAATGGATGCAGGGTCCTGGGTTTAGTAACACTTTAACTACATTTAATAACAATATAAACACCTTATACATTATGTTGATTGTAATACATATCTAAATATAAGAATAAAAGAATATATAAGAAAAACTGATATAAGGAAAAGGGTGCATAATCTCAAGTTTTTCTGGCTATGTCCTGTAACCTTTTATAAATGAGTTAAACTAAGCTTTCACCTGAGCCTATTCTAACAAAGGCAACAGTTCTCTGTTGGAAAGTAGGTTATATGGCTTCCAATGGCATAGTTTACACCAGTGCAGTCAGTTCCAGGGCTTTCCAGTTCCAGAAAAAAAGTAGAACGTTGCATTTTTCCTGCACTGGACTGTACTGGAATGCTGTGAAATGCATAAAAAATTCACTGGAATGCACTGAAACGCATCAAGAACGCTTGGGCTGTAGTATAGTGGGAAAAAAGAGGAAAAAAGCACCCCGAATACATCTGTAAACGCATCAAAAACGCACTGGAACGTGCATGCATAAATGTTTCCGGAACAGATCTGGAGTGCATTTTTATGGTGTGAACTAGCCCTCAGCCCGCTCTCTGCTGAAAACGTGTCACAGGAGTGGAAAACAAACTACACTCCCGTGATCCACAGGAGAAGTACAGCTAAACAAGCTTTGGCTGTACTTCTCCTTTTAAGATGTAATTCATAAAAGTAGGTTCATTAAAGCAAAACTTAACTGTGTCTGAGCACCACAAACTGAAAACGTTATTTAACGTGGTTGTAAAGGCAGAAGGTTTTTTTAACTGAAAGCATTCTCTGCATTGGGGTAAAAAAACCTTCTGTGATCAGCTCCCCCCCACTCCCCTAAGTACTTACCTGAGGCCTAACTCGATCCAGTGCTGTGCCCAAGAGCAGCAGCACTGCTCTCTTTCTCCTCACTGGACTTGAGGCCAATGGCTCCTGCTGCTGTCAATCCAAACCAGTGGGGAATGATCAGGGACGGTGCCAAGCCATGCTGTGTGTGTCAATAGAGGCAGGCAGCTCAGCTCGGGATCAAGCCTGTTCAAGCACCTCCATAGCAAGCAAGTGGCTTGGTATGGGGCACACACTGAAGGGAGGAGGAGCACCAGCAGGGCAACCCCAGAAGAGGATTGGAGCTGCTCTGTGCAAAAACCATTGCACTGAGCAGGTAAGTATGACATGTTTATTCTTTTTTTTTTAAATTGTACCTTTACAGTCACTTTAATTTTTATTTTTCTAATACCACTCATATATCCATCCATGTCTCCCAGTTTTTTTTTTTCTTAAGAGATCACTTTAAAAAACACCCTCCTAGCGTTTCTAGACATGGCTATCTTGAGTAAGGGCAGATGATTCATATAGCATTTGCCTTTAGCTCAGGCATGCAGGCAGGAAGGTGTGCTTAGATGAGAAATGCCCTCCTCCAGATGAAAAAAAAATGCCCATTAAGACTCCTGGAATGTACCTTTTTGGCATAGACCAGACACCAGGAAGCAATTATTATTATTATTTCAGGTACTTGTATAGCACCATGAATTTACACAGCGCTTTACACATATATTATGCATTCACATCAGTCCCTACCCTCAAGGAGCTTACAATCTAAGGTCCCTAACTCACATTCATACATACACACAATTGAAGGAATGTAAAAAAAACCTGTTTAAAACAAGTAGATATAAAATACTTCCTATCTATTTACTAATGCTATCCGCATAAAGAGTAAAATAGTTAATGTTTTTTGAGAGAGTTTATTTCTGCTTTAATACATAGTGAACGGGGGCTTGGGATTTTGGCAAAAGTATTCAGCTGAAGCAAGGACATTGAAGGAATGATTTCAGACTCACAAATTAGGAGTCTCGTTTTTCAGAATAAAGCAGCTGTATAGTAAGTGGGACCCTAGTAGAAGCCTGCCACCAAAATGAAAAGGAAAAAAAAATATGGATAGGCAATACCCATTTTGAGTACTTACACCTAGGTGTTTTAAATGCTTTGGCTGGAATTCTTTTTTTTTAAAAAAAAACAAAACATTATTATGGAGTTCAGTGAAGGAGTGTATAACAGGTCCTGTTGCAAAAAAAAAAAAAAAAATATGGGATTGTAAGTAATATAAGTCTGTTCCCACACCACTAATAATGATCCCAGTGTTTGTCAATGCCAGCAGCTTTTTAAAGGGTAACTCCACTTTTGTGAAAAAAAATTTGCATTTGTAATTGCTACAGAAGCTTTTATTCCTACTTTGGTATTGATGACCTCATCAGTACACAGTTTTCTAAAACTGGCAAACAATTAGAACGGTTTCCCTTTATCAAAGAACGCTGTACGGCGTACTTTGATTCCCGAAAATGTAATTTCCTGCCCATGTCACTGGCTATTAGCAGACACATTAACAGAGTCATATGACTATAGCAGGAAAGACCCTCCCATGCTGAGGTGAAGGGAAGCCGTGCCCAAATACAGAGGGCAGCAGGCGTAACTCTGAAATTACATTTTCTTGTATGTAACAAGTAGGGAATGATTATTCTTTTGCCCAGCCAAAGTGGAGTGACACTTTAGGTTCCATTCATTGCTAGGATAAAATATAAAAAGCCCTCATTGGTTTATTTTTATGTCATTGGTTTTGCTTTTTATTTTAAATGCAAGCCTGAGAAATGCGGAGGGAATGTTTTCTTTATAACATATCCACAGAGTTGTAAGATATAAGGTTTTTTCCTAACTTATCCCACATATAAGGCTATCCTTTACTTGATATATTGTATGTACAGTTCACAAGTATAAGCAGTGAGCGTCTGGAATTTTTGCTGTCAAATTGGAAGACATCTCCACCCATTTCTCAGGCACTTTGTGTTCTATATTCTCAGGGTTGGCATCTGTTGGATTGTTTTTACTTTTTTATATTGGATACTATTGAAGTGCATGTAAAGCCAAAACCTTTTTCCTGGTCATTTCCTGTACTAGTGATGCAACAGGAAGTAAACGGCAATCTCTCCAGAGATTCTGTGACCAGAATAGATGTTCCAGTTGAAAGATTTCCCCTTCATTCCTCTTCTGGTGACTCTTAAGATTTCCCATAATTTTCCATCTTGGTGATCTTCACCAAGACAAAAAGAGGGTTGTGCAGTAGAAGCTGCAGCAAATCAGACAGAGCCTACTTCATTTTCTAGCTGGAGGATTCCCAGACTCGTAGAGCCCTTTCCTACCTAGCCTGACTGGTCCTTTCCCACCCCTCCCATGCATTAGATTTCGATTCTTTCAGCTCAGCATCACATGTGGGTGTTGCCTAGAGAAGTCTGCATCCAAATACAGCCTGTCTAGAAATGCCCACTCCTCCAGATTGGCACCAGCCCACAAAGCGATTTTGATATTTGCTCCTGAGAGAAGTACTGAGGCAGGGTGCTGTGATGTTTTCAGTAACGTCAGTCATACAGTGCATCCATAAAGTATTCAGAGCGCTTCACTTTTTCCACATTTTGTTACAGCCTTCTTCCAAAATGGATTCAATTCATTATTTTCCTCAAAATTCTACAAACAATACCCCATAATGGCAACAGACGGAAGCCACTCCTCAGTAAATGGCACATTACAGCCTGCCTGGAGTTTGTAAATGTCTTTGAGTGGCCCAGCCAGAGCCCAGACTTGAACCAGATTGAACATCTCTGGAGAGATCTGAAAATGGCTGTGCACCGACGCTCCCCATCCAACCTGATAGAGCTTGAGAGGTCCTGTAAAGAAAAATGGGAAGAACTGCCCAAAAATAGGTGTGCCAAGCTTGTAGCATCCTACTCATAAAGACTTGAGGCTGTAATTGGTGCCAAAGGTGCTTCAACAAAGTATTGAGCAAAGGCTGTGAATACTTATGTACATGGGATTTTTTATTCTTAATAAATTTGCAAAGATTTCAAACAAACTTCTTTCACATTTCATTATGGGGTATTGTTTGTAGAATTTTAAGGACAATACAATAGCTCAGCAAAGTGGATTCTCCCATCCACATCGAGTGTGTGGATGGGGAATTGAGACAGGTTTTTTTTTTTTTCGTCCAACCAGCTTTTTGAGCGAAAAACAAAAGGACTGATTCAACAAAATCACTGATTCTAAATTAAGGAATGTACGAAAAACAGGTTTTAATTAATAATTTCATTATTATGTTGATGGAGAAAGGAGAAGCCACGGATGGCAAAATGTAAGCAGCTTAAAAGTCAAGTTTAATCTCCCCAGAAAAACTTGACGGCAATAAAAACTTGACAGCAGATCTAACTCTTCTGTACTCAAAATTAGGGGGGAAAATGGTTTGGCTACATACACTTTTAAGCATTTAGATCTGACACGCTGTTTTCTTCTCACAGATAGGTGGGAATGCAGCTCCACTGACAGTTGCCAGCCCTGACTGTGCTGTCCTCGTGTGCTGCTGAAAAGATGTTGTCCCAGGGGGTTTAGAATAGCAGAACACATCTGTGACCCATCCAGTTCTTGTAGTGGGTGTCAGGGTTTTTTTTATATCAGGGATATCACAGCACACAGTCACCACCTCTTGTGCCAATTGTAAAATTTTGGCCCGCCTAGGTTACTGTACTGCTCTTTCATAATCCCCTGCAAACATCCTCCGTAGCATAAGAGTTTTATCCTTTTGATGTCATTTTTTAATCAGTTAATTATTGTGTTATTGATTATTTTCATTTCATTTGCTTTAACTAAATTAATTTGCTTCATTTTGCCGTCCCCACCATGTGTCTGTGTCAGTCGGTCTATGTTCCCCATGCCTTGGCATTCAGACGGTCATATTCATCCAAGGTAGTGACATCATTATAATCTTCTTGATTTTAACACTTTCCATGCTGTGTTTCCGCTTCTCTTTCCACCTTACAATGAGGCAATGCCACCTGCGCAACCAGTAATGGAAACCTGCACTGAGGGACATTCTGAAGCTGCTTTTGCTGATATTCTTGGAAATGCCTTCACTGGTTGCATGCTTATTCCCAGATCAGTGACAACATTGAAGCCAAAGACAACCTGGCAAGCCTCAATTTGAGATGGAAGCCAGCAGCAGCAGTCAACAACTTTTTCTTAATACAAGTTTCCTTTATTTGCAGAAAATATTTTAATCATAAAGCCCAACTTCATCCAAAACTTTTTTTTTTTATTATTTGTTAAGTTTAGGCTGGAGCTAGGCCTTTAAGATACTTTTTTCCTCTAGGAAACATGTTTGCTTTGCATGAAATCCCTCCTATTTTTCTGTCAAAAATAATCCCTCAGCCATTACACGGATATCTAACACTTGCTGCTCTCCAGCGTCCATTCATGTTTTCACATTTTAATAACTGTGTTTAGATCAGAATAGACTGCTTAGTGCTATGCCACGAGCTGGTGTGAGAACAGATATAGCTCAGCACGGAGAGCATGGCACACCAAGCCCATTAATAGTAGATGACGGTCAGGAGTCCACAGACGTTTGATGCAAATATTCTTATCAGTCAGTATTGATGTTTCGCAATCCTTGCTTCTATGTACTGTTTGTTATTACATGGAGTGTGTCTGTTCATTACCAAATCCAGGCTCAGCATATGTTTGTGCCTGGCTGATTCTTTTATCTCACTTTAGGTGGTATCTGAATGATTAAAAATAATAAAAAAGTCAATCTCTAATGATGCTAAAAACCTACAATACACCTGCCTAGGTTGTAGATAGAATGCTGGTGCAACTCAGAGCATCATTTTTATTATTGAAAATAAATAGTAGGGTTTTTTTTTCACTCTGACATATTCAATTTATGTGAATTGTCTATTTTAACAAGCTAAGTGCACCAAAAGCTGGATTTTGTTATAATGATTGGATAGGAGCAGCTAGTGGGAGCAATACTTAGCTAAACACTATTTAAAGAATGACCAAGTAAGGATAACAGATCAAGTTGATAAGAGGTTAATGTTCATAACTCATAGAGAATCGGTGGTTTGGGCTTACAATACATTGGTGGAGGTGATGGGAAACACTTGATGTCCAATGTGGTATGTATTTCACATATTTTCCTCTTGACAGAAAACCTACACAGATGAAGAGCTGAATGCTAAACTTACTAAGAGAGTTCAGAAAGCTGCCCGGAGACAGGCCAAGCAGGAGGAGTTGAAGAGGCTGCATAGGGCACAGGTAGGTAAAAACTGGCTTTTTAAAATATATTAAAACCCTCCACACATTACTGCAGGACCATAGAGTCTGAGCTGTCATGATAGATACATGTGGATTTATCATGCTGCTTATGCTCATTGCCTTTTGCCTTATAAACTAGAGCAGCTGAAATTGCTTACTCGGATTTACTGCACCTTGTGAGCTTCCTGCAGTGTGCATTAGAAGGTGCAACAAATCAAAAAGAGCCCACCTCTTTCTGACTTGAGTACATCCAGCATCATCTAGCTCTTTCATCACCAACCTGACCCTTTCATTCATTAGATTTCAATTTCTTTAATCATGTAGGCTCAGCGTCACTTGTGGGCATTACCTAAGATGATCTGCTTGCATATATACCTGTCTAGGTACCCCACTTCTCCACACTGACACTTACCTATTAAGGTAGTTTGATTATATTTGCATAACTCCCTCGAAAGAGCCAGCCCACTGCTTGCATCAGGGCTGTGATCGCCTTATAAGAGTACTGAGGTAGGGTACTGTGATGTTTTCAGGATGCTATGTCGAGCACCCTGCCGATCCCCTCCCACCAGTCATGATCAGTCTACATTGCATAGAGAAGCACAGAAACCTAATGATTGTCACTGGGTCTAAAATAAGGTATGTATTGTTGACAAGTTGTACTTAAAAATTGAATTAGCATGCTAAAGGCAAAATATTAGCTTCAGTTTTTCTTTTCAGTTTTAAAACATTTTGGTTATTTGCACGTAAAAGATGTTTTTGTTAAATATATTTGTGTCTTCAGATAATCCAACGGCAGTTAGAGCAGGTGGAGGAAAAGCAGCGACAGTTGGAAGAGAGGGGGGTAGCAGTGGAGAAGGCTCTCCGTGGGGAAGCAGGTATTGTATAATTTGCAGTTTTCTTAGTGTCATTTTGCAGGAAGACTCCAGAAAATTGATATGTAATCTGTCGCTGTAAGGTTACATTTTGACAATCATGTGAAATAAAATGCTTAATAATCAGTTTAATTTTGGTTTCAGAACATCCTTTTGCTGGCACTGTCATCCTGTCAAATAAATCTAATCAGAGACTAACCTGTTTTTCAAATTTCTCTTTGAAAATTGTGCCAACTAAATCTGCAGGTCTTCTACCTTCTCCTTTCACCCCGCTGCTGAACAGCTGGGGTCTTCCCACTTGGAACCAATACCGATACACTAAACAAAATATAAAAAGTCAGCGCAGTCAGTACATAAAATAAGCAGCTGAACACAATAGGTAATTTATCAAATCCTAGTAAGTTCAATGTGTAATATCAAAGGTGCAGCGCTGTATAAAAGTCTACAATTAAAAGTCTTTAGTATAAAACACCCAAAGTGCCGTAGTGCAGTCTTTTTCTGGAATAGTGCTGTGGTAACACTCCACCTCCACCGTAAGCTCTAGCCTCTCACCTTTCCAGGTAGGCTCTTATCACAGGAGCCAAAGTAAGCCTTGTTTATCACTTTCGGTCAGGAGGGGTCACTCTCTCCAATATTCAGATTAATATCTCCGGTGGTCACCATGAACCAGATCCTCTCGTCCACGCCAGCACACCATCAAAGCAGAGATATATAGAAAAACAAAGACCCACATCTAGTGCTCTCCGTTTCGAAAAAGGCACATTTATTCAGATAAAAGCAGGGTTTACTTACATAAGTAGCACTGAAGCCCAGTGCATGGCTTAAAAGCATGGTAACATGATTCTCCCGGTTGATCTCAAGTGTAACAGGATCAGAGAGACCACGAAATGCCGACAGTGAAGGTCGCGGGTGACATCACTTCCTGCTTCCGGAAGAGCACTAGATGTGGGTCTTTGTTTTTCTATATATCTCTGCTTTGCTTACTTTGGCTCCTGTGATAAGAGCCTACCTGGAAAGGTGAGAGGCTAGAGCTTACGGTGGAGGTGGAGTGTTACCACAGCACTATTCCAGAAAAAGACTGCACTACGG
>BLSH010049313.1:410579-435037 GCA_018402905.1 Glandirana rugosa
CCGTAGTGCAGTCTTTTTCTGGAATAGTGCTGTGGTAACACTCCACCTCCACCGTAAGCTCTAGCCTCTCACCTTTCCAGGTAGGCTCTTATCACAGGAGCCAAAGTAAGCCTTGTTTATCACTTTCGGTCAGGAGGGGTCACTCTCTCCAATATTCAGATTAATATCTCCGGTGGTCACCATGAACCAGATCCTCTCGTCCACGCCAGCACACCATCAAAGCAGAGATATATAGAAAAACAAAGACCCACATCTAGTGCTCTCCGTTTCGAAAAAGGCACATTTATTCAGATAAAAGCAGGGTTTACTTACATAAGTAGCACTGAAGCCCAGTGCATGGCTTAAAAGCATGGTAACATGATTCTCCCGGTTGATCTCAAGTGTAACAGGATCAGAGAGACCACGAAATGCCGACAGTGAAGGTCGCGGGTGACATCACTTCCTGCTTCCGGAAGAGCACTAGATGTGGGTCTTTGTTTTTCTATATATCTCTGCTTTGCTTACTTTGGCTCCTGTGATAAGAGCCTACCTGGAAAGGTGAGAGGCTAGAGCTTACGGTGGAGGTGGAGTGTTACCACAGCACTATTCCAGAAAAAGACTGCACTACGGCACTTTGGGTGTTTAATACCGATACACTGTTTGCATAGCGCTTCCACCACTGACAACTACTTGGTGCTGGTCTGCGGAAGACTTCCAAAGGTCTGCAGGCCTCTTAAACCAGCTTTCCACCTTCAGAAAATTTACATTTTATCTGGCTAATGCGCCCTTTTCTTAATATATATCTTTTGCTATAGCTTCCTTCTGTTAATTTTTAACCTAGTATAGGATGTGCACAGACTATAAAAAAATCTGTTCTTATCTCCATTTCTGGGCCCGATCGTTAAAAGTATGTCTTTAGCCAAAACCTTTTTTTAAAGCTTTGTATAGAGTTCACTTCTGTATCCTAATGGGGGATTCCCTTTTATTTCCTAACTTGATGTAACAGGAGGTGATGGATTTCCCTCTTATGTACCGGAATAGATTTCCCCATTGTAAGATTTCCCCTCACCTCCTGTTCCAGTGACAACTGTACAATTTCAGATTTTTCTATAATTATTTTAGGTTACAGTGATCACTAGGAAAAATGGGTGAGTCTTCCCAGTGGGGTCACAGACAGCAATATTAACTTGGAACATGTGTAACTGAGGAGCTGGATTGGCTCATAAATAGTTTGTGGTTGAAGAAGGTCAATTACATCCATGATGGGTAAAATGGCTCTGGTGAGGCTTGTCTCAAAACAAACCGGGTACCCCTAAATAGAAAAACAGAGTTTGTAATTCAGATATAGAAGGTCTAACAAGAGCACCAGACCAAGGCTACAAGACAAACAAAGGCAACAACCACCCTTGCATTTGTCTTGTAACCCTGACAAAAGGACAGATCTTTGAGCTTATGAATCTTGTTGACTGATTTATTTCTTTTTTAAAGAATAAAACCAATATTAAAAGATGTATATGTTTGTTCCTTGGTCTGGCACTCTCATTAGACTTTCTATACCAACAATAAAAATCTTTAAGGGATTTATTCTATTTACCGATTTTCCAAGTCTGAAAAACTCAACGCGACCTGGCTTTCCTTTACCTCAAAGAAGGAATATAAGTGTTTACTATGAACAGGCCAGTTATGTCTGTTAAGTGCATAGTACAGAAAGCAGGTCCCGGAGCTACACACAACGGAAAGTTGTCTCCCCTCCTGTTGCCCTTGGGCAGTAATGGTCAGCCTTGGGTCAGATATGCTGTCAGGGGAAAATCCTCCTCATCCGCAGAACAGCTTTGGAACACAATAATGATTTCAGAAACATGGCTGAAAATTACAGGAGAAAGCTAAGCAACTGGTTTAATATGAGTTGCAGAAGAGTTTGTACTGGCTAGTAGTAACATCAAGTCTTCTGAAGGTGGATCTTGCTATGTAATAAAATTATTTCTACTAAGATGTGGCATTCACAGTCACAACTAAACTTATCCTTTATGTTCAGTTTTCCAAGAAATCTCTTCACTTCCAATTTGACTTCAAACCTGCTAGCTGAGGCAGATTGGTCACCTTTTATGTGACCAGCCTGAGACCTAATCCTCACTGGTAAATCTTTTATCTTGAGATTTCTATTGGACAAAATGATAACTTATCTTCTTCCTTTTTTCCTTATGTTATTATAATGATTGTTTTCTAACCAACTCTGTGACTTCACAGTTAATCCGAATCCCATGTCTGAACACCATACTAGAATGATGTTTTTATTTATCTGTTAATTCCCCGGATTAGACATTAATATTTTTTATATGTAGCTAACAAGGTTGGAGGATATAAACAAAGTGGTCTATCTGGTGCACACAGCAAAGGTAGCTTCTCTCTGTAATCCATCCTACCGAGAGCTCAATGGACAGGCTACACTCTGTATATAATTTCCTGAGATAAAGTGACTTTTCATCTTTATTAATACCACGTCACATTTTCAGGAACTCTAAGCTTAAAGTGGATGTAAACCCGAAAAAAAAAAAATGTAATTAATAATTCTGCCTGGTAGCGTATAGCATGTCATATCATCTGTGCCCAATCTTGCCACAAAGAGTTAATCCAACTGTGACTAATGAGCTTATCTTTTTTCAGGAAGAGAAAGTCTGACTAACGGGAAATAAACAGTCATTCCGCCCCTTGCTCTGTGAGTGACAAGCAATTTGCTTATCTCCTTCACACAGCAGAGAAAGTTTTACACTCCCCCCTCCCTCTCTGCTCAATCCCTCAGTATAGAGGTGGGTGGGGAGGCTTGTGACATCACAACTCCACCCACCAAACTCCAGCAAACACAGACATCCTCTGATTTCAGAGTTTTACAGAGCTGCTAGTGCTTACAGGAATGACATTTGAAAGATAGGGATAGATGCAGGAGGCTTGCATGCATATATATATATTAATACTGTGTCATTAGTTTATACTGGGTGGGTGGTGGGTTTACATCCACTTTAAATAAAAGTTGCGTGTTAAATAAATTGAATAACATTCACGGATAAAGAACTTATCAAACCTTAATGTTTAGTGTAAGGGGAGAGCTATTTCCATACACAACTGACTTCTTGTGTAGTAATCCTACTGACAGCTGTCACTTTTAAGGCTCCCCTTAACTTATCCGCAATATTAAAGGGAATGTACAGTCTTTTCAGTGTATTTTTTTTTTAAAGAGGAACTTCAGTCCCTTTTTACATGGCTCCACCCTTCCATCTGTCACCGCCATTATGCTGCATGCACCGATGTGCTGAAGGCCTCTAACTAGCCTGTGTGTCCTGGCAGAGACCTTTGGTACTTCTGCACATGTGCAGAAAATTTCCTAAGCATATGAAAAGATGGTGAAGTGTTGGAGCTTCCATAATAGGCATCTTTGTGCATGTGCAGATATGCCACAACTCAGTCATGTCCCTTAAATGTAGAAGTGCCGCTTTGCAGTAAAAAAATCTCTTAAACGGAAAAAAATGTATATCCAATTGTTAGGGAGAGGAGGCAAGGGAATATTAGAGTTAGTTTATTGTGAAGGTCAGTTTTAATATTTTTATATTGATAGAAATAATCTTATCAATATAATCTTTGGAAAAGAAAATCATGTTTCTCTATTGCTCATTGAGAGACACTGCTTTGGTAAAATCTATACCATGGCTTACGAGGGGCATGGAACTAGGCAACAAATTAAGAGGCCAGTCACATACAGGCTATAACCATGCCTTCTCTACCAAACATGCTCCATTTAAAGCTGAACACCTGCTTTGCCTTTTTTCCTTCCTCATTTGTAGCAGAGTGGATAAAAATCAATGATTTTTAAAAAAAAAAATTAAAAAATTTGATTTTTTTATTTAAATCAGATTTTTTTGATTTAAATCTATTTTTTTATTTTTATTAAATGTATTTTAATAAAATTCTTTTGGTGTAAAAATCTATCTAAAGATAGTTTTCTATTTAGGATACATTAATAACTTAGTTTATTCAGCATGAAATGAAGCTTGAGGAACTGCATTCTGCTCACATAATTTGTAATAAAAACATCTTTGCCATTCTGAAGCTTCCCTCCAACCACTTTGCATATTATCTCATATATACTGTGATTCTGTACTTGCAAATATGCTGCAGAAATCTACCTCCACTATGACTGGCTGCAGTCATTTTAACTGTGGGCAGCTGAAGCTGCTGTCTGTTCCCTTCTTGGATTTACACAGACACACAGAGGCACACCTCTAGCTCTGCAGCCCTGCAGCTTTCATTGGCCCTCTTATGACTCATCCCCCGTCCCTTCCTGGCAAACTCTCACAAGAGAGAGGGAGAGCAGTGCACGATGTCATAAACCAAGCCTATAACCAGACAAGAAAGAGGAAGTGGGCTGTATAAGGTATTTACTGGCAGAAAGAAATGTTTTACTATCCAAAATTAAAACAACAAGGGCAGAAGATTTATTACATGGAAAGTTGAAAAAATGACTGAAGGTCCGCTTTAGTTATGTAGCTTGAGACTATATTCTGCAATATTTACATTTTTGGTAAACCCATTCAATGAATCCAAGCTCTGCAACTTGAGATAACATGCACGGAACTGATGCATTCGCACAATTTCACAGTAACCATAAGATAAAACAAAGTTCAGGAATATTCCTTTATCCCATTGTTTTGCAAATCTCTGTACACTACAAACTGTATGATTGAATTGGTTCTGATATCGCTGTTTTACTAGCTTATTATTCTAAATAGGAAACCTTAATTTTGTTTGCAAATATTAAATATTCTAACTACCCAGCAAGAATAAGTCCTTACATTCAAAGAGCACCTGTAATTTCAGATCCATCATGGCAGCGCCTGTTAGCGGGCATCCACTCACCTGCTGCCGCCACGTCCCTCACCTTGTTGTGCCACTGCTGCATCACCAGTCATACCATTAAAGTGAATAACACTGTCGGTGAATCAGCAGCGGGTCAGAGGAGGAGCCGCTGCGGGACACAGATGACAGTTGCTCTTTAAAAATCATGATTTAAATTGAGTTGATTTAAATAAAGCATTTTTACTAGTAATTTAAATCAAATCCACCCTGATTTGTAGCAAACATGTTTTTATTACATATCCCTTAAAATGGTTGTGAAGTCACATTATGAACTTACTGGTATCTCCTCTGGTTTATAAAGGCATAAACTACAGTGTGTGTGTTTTTTTGAAAATTATAATGTATTATAATAATATAAAATTCATTTCTCACACCACCGCTGTGTGGTCACTTGATCCCCCTTCGGTCTCATTCCTCGATCTAAGGAGAGCAGCGGGAGGGGCTGAGATTCCCCTCTGATGTCAGCCAGACAGCAGAGGGAAATCATGTGACCGCACAGCGGTGTGAAAGAAGGTATTTAGCATTATCATTTTCAAGAAACACACACTGTAGTTTATAACTTTATAAACCAGAGGGGATACAAGTCATTGTGCTAGATATTGCAGAGGAATATTGGCAGGAGGGGCGGGGGGGAATGGGCTCTCACGCTGTCTAGGAAATGACAGGCAGGGAGGAGGAAGGGACTCAGAACACACAGCGGAATGATGGAAGCACGTAAACTGACCACGGTATCATGGATCAGCAGCCATGATTACCGTGGTTAGCACACATGGGGGCACAGTAACAGGCAGGATGAACCAGGTATCTTACAGCATAGAATGGAACAAATTACACTATAGAAACACTATGCTATTTATCATGCTTTAAAGGAACAGGATCATTTTTTTACATTTTTCTTTAGGGTTACAACCACTTTAATTCTGCTTTGCAGAATTTTAGAGAAAGCGCTTTTACAGCAAGTTCCTTCTATAAGTTGGGGGTTGAAAATAGTCCAAGCTGCAATTCGCACACAAGTAACAAGGCCGGGCTTTGACAATACATTGTATAGCAATGGGGATCATTCTTTAAAATTATTTTTTGTCTTCCTCTAGGAACTGCTGGTTTACATTTGCAAGATTTTTAACTTTTTTCAGCCTGATAGCCTAACTATAGGACAGGCCTGTTTCAGACAGACAATGCCAGTCTCAAAGTGAGCATTATTAGGTGTGCTATCTCCTTATCTAAGCCATAATTATAAATCACAGATAATTTATTAAAATAAGCACGAACCAAAAATATTAAAATAAACCTGACCCAAAATCATGACTGCAAGACTGCAGTGACTCAAAATATGCACTCACTGAAAACACATTATACATTCCCTTTAATAACCATGCTGAAACCATCTATGGACATGTCTGTGAATGTTATCAGTAGCTGTTTAACATCTTCTTTTGTTAAGGTTATTGGATGTTCAACTCTTGAATACTTTCTGTTGCAGTCAGTATTTAAATTAGGATTTTTCTCATTGAGGGCTTTAGATATGTCATTAGACTGAAAAGGCATAAGTGAGCGAGATTGTGTTACAGAATGGTATTTGTCAGGTTTTAAGGTATCACAGGGCCAATAAAAAAAAAGATGTGACAGATGTTAATGCTTTCACCAAATGTGTATTGTGGTTTTGTCAAGATCTCTCTTATGAGAATGTTTTCGAAGCAATAAATTGGATTGAGATCCCACTAATCATATCTATAAAGGCTGCAAACCTCTGCTGTATTCAGGGGTGTATTTAACATGCATCAGTGTCATTGTGTTTTTTATCAGATCAATGAGAAAAAATATCCAGCCTAATTTGTGCAGAGAAGTTTTCTTTTTAGTGAGTTGTTGTTCTTGCTGTACATGGTAGGGGGAGCTGCACACCTGCCCCTGCAGAGATCCTGGCAAAGTCACAATACAGAGTATTTATGCTTGTGCTTCCTGTCAGCTGCATTTTGGTGTGTTTCCATGTGTCCTGTCTGCACAAAGTTTTGCATGGTATTCTAAGCCTGTTGTACTCTCACTGTCTTTACTACTCTGCAGTAGTGTCCTCTCATCCTCATTACCAATTGCTTAAAGATCCTCCTGAAGGTCTCTTCTGTCTCTTACCTTTGCTGTAGTTCCACCTTCCCATTAACCAGCATTTTTTTTCTTATCCTCCTAACCACTTTATCAACTTTCTGACTTCTTGTTAGTGTCCTCTTCTATATCTCCCTCTTCCTCTACCTACTGCCTCTCCCTTATCTTTCCCTCCTACTGCTCCCCCTCTTTCTGACCCTCTTGCTGCTCCTCCCTGTTTCTGTCTCTCCTGCTGCTCCTTCCTGTTTCTGTCTTTTCTGCTGCCCCCCCCTCTTTCTGTCCCTCCTATTGCTCCTCCCTCTTTCTTTCCCTCCTGCTGCTTCTCCCTCTTTCTGCCCCTCCTGCTATTCCTCCCTGTTTCTGTCTCTCTTGCTGATTCTCCCTCTTTCTGTCCCTCCTGCTACTCCTCCCTGTTTCTGTCTCTCTTGCTGCTCCTTCCTATTTCTGTCTCTCCTGCTGCTCCTCCCTCTTTCTGTCCCTCTTGCTGCTGCTCCCTCTTGCTGTCCCTCCTGCTGCTCCTCCCTGTTTCTGTCCCTCCTGATGCTCCCACCTCTTTCTGTCCCTCCTGCTGCTCCTCCCTCTTTTTGTCTCTCTTGCTGTTCCTCCCTCTTTCTGTCTCTCCTGCTGCTCCTCCCTCTTTCTGTCTCTCCTGCTGCTCCTCCCTCTTTCTGTCTCTCCTGCTGCTCCTTCCTGTTTCTGTCTTTCCTGCTGTTCCTTGCTCTTTCTGTTCCTCTTGCTGCTCCTCCCTCTTTCTGTCTCTCCTGCTGCTCCTTCCTGTTTCTTTCTTTCCTGCTGCTCCTTCCTGTTTCTGTCTTTCCTGCTGGTCCTCCCTCTTTCTGTCTCTCCTGCTGCTCCTCCCTCTTTCTGTCTCTCCTGCTGCTCCTCCCTCTTTCTGTCTCTCCTGCTGCTCCTCCCTCTTTCTGTCTCTCCTGCTGCTCCTCCCTCTTTCTTTCTCTCCTGCTGCTCCTCTCTCTTTTTTTGCATCCTACAGCTCTTTCCCCTTCTCTCTCCCACTACTTTTCCTCTCCTGTCATGCACTTTTCTTTCTTCTGCTCTGTTCCTTCCCCTTCTCTATTGATCTTTCTTCTCCCCTTCCTCCCTCCATGTCCTCATCTGATGTTCTACCATCCTTCTCTTCCACCATTCCTCCTCTGCCATTCCACTTACTTCCTCTGTCAGTCCACCCTCTTCTCCCTTTGCCATTCCACCCCCTCCTTTGCCACGCCTTTATTTCCTTTTTTCCTTCCTCTATTTCATTACTCATTTTCCTCATACACCAGTCTGTCTTTCTTCTCCTCTGCCCTTTCTCCCTCCTTCTCCTCTTCTGCTGTTCCTCCCTTCTTCTCATCCTGTTTACTTCTTTTCCTCCAATATTCTTCCCTCCTCCTCCATTGTTTTTCCCACCGCCATCTCCTGTGACATTCTTCCCAACTTCTCCTTTGCCATTCCTCCCTCTTTCTCCGCCACTGTTCCTCCCAACTCCTCCTCCACTGCTTCTTCCTTCCTCTTGTCCTTGCCATTCTCCTTATTTGCTGTTCCTTCTTTGTCTCTGCCATTCCTCCCTCCTTTCCTCCTCCTCCTCCACTGTTAAGCTGGCCATACACTAGTAGATTTTCAAACAAATGGTCATAAGAAAATTCACAGTGCATTCGATGACTTGACGAATGTCAAATTTTGTTTGCTTTTAACATTCACTTTTTGAATGAATGTAATTTCCCTGACAAAATGTAACTTCTCTGACATGCTGTGTTAGAAATTTGTTTGAGAAAATTTTCCCATCCTGCTCCTTCAAATTTTACCTTCATTGCGGTCGAAAACAAATTTACCCCATTAAGGATTATGAAATTGAATGAAAGTTCTTTAACCACTTCAGCCCCGGAAGGATTTCCAGCTTTAGGACCGGAGCCCTTTTTGCGATTCGGCATTGCGTCGCTTTAACTGAAAATTGCGCGGTCGTGCGACGTTGTACCCAAACGAAATTTGCGTCCTTTTTTTCCCACAAATAGAGCTTTCTATTGGTGGTATTTGATCACCTCTGCGTCATTTCTGATCGCCGCTATAAACAAAAGAAGAGCGACAATTTTGCAAAAAAAAACCAAATTTCTTACTTTTTGCTCAAATACAAATCCACCGTTTTTGGCCGATTTATATTCGTCCTCATATTTGCGATAAAAAAAATCGCAATCGCCGTTTATTGATTGGTTTGCGCAAAAGTGGTCGCGTTTACGGATGATGAGAATTCATTTTTGGGGTTTTTATTGTTTTTTTTATTTTTTACTAGTAATGGCGGCGATCTGCGATTTTTAGCGGTACTGCGATATTTTAGCGGACATGTCGGAACATTTTGACACTTTTTTGGGACCATTGGCATTTATACAGCGATCAGTGCTATAAAAATGCACTGATTACTGTGTAAATGCCATTGGCAGTGAAGGGGTTAACCTGCAGGGGGCGCTCTAAGGGTTAACTATGTTCCCTGGGCGTGTTCTAACTGTAGGGGGACTGCCCTAGCTGTGGAAGGGAAGTGGTCACAGCCTTCGTATACTTCCCCCTCACACAGAGCGGAGGTCCGTGTTTACTTACACGGACCTCCGTTCCTTCACTCGGGGGGGGGGGGGCATCGTGGGTAGCCGGCGGTAATCGAAGCCGCCGCACCCGTTTCCTGGCCCCCCCAAACACAGTGAGCGCGGGCGTGCACTCACTAGGCTCTGTCTCGCGGCCGCCGTCGTATGACGCGTTTCGCGTTACAGAGCCACTCTGTCGCCGTCAATTGCCGATCAGCCGTCGGCAAGCGGTTAAATGGCAAATTTTGCATATAATTCTACTAGTGTATGGCCAGCTTTACTCCTCCTTTCCCATACTCTGCCATTTTCCTTTCTTCTTTTCTGTTGCCATTCCTTTTTCTCTTCTGCTGGTCCTCTTTACTTCTCCTTCCCTGCCTGTTCTCCTTTCTTCTTCTTCTTCTCCATTCCTCCTCATTTTTCTTCCCATGTTATGCCTCCTCCTATCTCCTCTGCGTTCCTCCTCCCTTCTGTTCATCCCTCCTCTACAATTCCTCCCTCCTTCCATTCTTTTTCTCCTCTCCATTAGTTCCTCCTCGTCTTCACCCTCTGCAGTTACCCCCTCCTCCCTATAGTTCTTTCCTCCTCCTCCTTCACCCTCCTCACTCTGTAATTTGTCCCTCTGCTTACATTCTCTCTGACTCTTGCTCTCTGTCTGTGGTTGGCAATGCAATAACTCTCTTCACAATTCCTTATTATAGACTATTGGGGAGAGTCATATTACAGTGACCTCATCGATTTGCACCTGGGTGGTATGTATGCCCAAATCACACCCTGATACTAACTTGCATCCCTCAAATCTCTTACTCCTTCCTCTCTCCTATGAGTTCTACCCCGCAACAATGAAACAACAAGAAGAAACTGTATTTATTGGTAGGCTGGGGCGAGGCTACCTCTCAGTACCATGTCAGATTGCCAAATTTAAGCCATGACCAGATTGTTGATCTGTCCATTTTTTTTCTGTGATTAGTTTGTTTGTTCCACTGCATTGCTTGATAGGGTAGAGATCCACAAGAGATCATCAGGTGTGATCACTGGCCTGCCCACCAGTCAGTGAATTGTAAGATACATATATCTGGGAATTTGCTTGATCTGCCTCATGAATTGGCCCCAAATCCAGAGTATATGTCCACTTTTCTGGTCCAGATCGGAGATCCATCATACAAGATTACAAATGCAAGCATTTCTCTAGATCCAAGATCTTTGCTTGTTTCTCTGGAAGCTTACCGCACGCACGCACGCACCACCAGCTGATGGTATAATCATCTTTCTATTTACCAAGTGTTTAGAAGACCTGCCTGACTAGATATAAAAAGAATAGTCTTTATAGGTAGGTCCTCAATGCAAATTTTAAGATTGCACTATTAAATTGTAAAATGTGTGGCCAGCCCACCAGCATGAGTCAGTCGCTTTGTGCAGTGAGCTCTTGTGTTTGGGAGATACAGTAAGAAACTGTGTTGCTCCCACACCCCTTCTTCTTGAAAAGACCGGTTCACACCAGATGCAATCCAGTGCATTTTTATTCTGCATCAAAAACGCATGCACAGTGTTTTATTTGTATTTCTATGACCCTAATTCACACCAGTACAGTGCGTTCTAGTGCAGTCAACAAAAGTAAAACAGGCTGCATTTTTTTCTGTATGGAGCACATCTGGAACGTGGGAACAAATGCATTGAAAACACACCGGAAAGGCACATATCCTCAATTGGGATGAAGAAAAAAAGAGGGGTAAAAACACACTAGATAGCATCAAAAACTCACTGGAGTGCATCAAAAATGCCTATGCAGAACATATCCAGAACATAGAAATTGTGGTGTGAACTGTCCTGAAAGGAAGAGCATTTTAATTGGCCAGTCCCCACAAAAGTAATTTCCTGAGAATCCTACAGTACAGGACACAGGCTTTTTTTAATCATTGGGACTGGATTATATGGAGGTTTATGCACCTTTAGGTAATTAGACACTAGCTAAAGAAAGACTACAGGTACATTTCCCTATATAACCCTTCCCACTCCTAGCTAGCCTTATTTTTTGCTAGTATCCTCAGGTGATAGACCTCTTCTCTCTGAGAATAGGCTACCGTCTGCTATGGAGATTTCTCCCTCTCTGGATGATTTCTTCCAAGATGGTCTTTTCATCACTCGGCTGCACCATAGCCACTGTGTTGCTGATGTGGCGTTGCATTGGTGTCTGCTGTGGCACTGCTCTTGGCACCTAGTGGAAAGTGTGGAGTTTGCCACAGGGTGCTTTACAGGTCCAAAATGTTGGTCTGCCTGTTGCAGAGTCCAGTCTCTAAAGACCCCTGTGGGGGTATGCCCACCATGGAGGGCAAACCTAGGAAGGGGTAAAATCCCCCTTATTACTGCTACTGACCTGGCGAGTACAGATCAGAAGTCCTTTAAACGTTCATCCCATGGTGCCCATTTATTTTCCCTTTTCGGGGTGTGAAAAGACTGCTATCCATACTTCTGGTGGCGCAGGTAGGCATTCCAGGATGGCTGGGGTTTTGCCGTTGTGCCGTGCGCTCTCATATTCAGTGGTGCTATACTGCACCTGCGTGGCTTTGGAGTTGTAGGACATTGGTTCAGGGCCTTAGTACAATTTCCTCTGATGGCTGTTTGCATTCTGACTCCTTCTTTCCTCTGGTCATTCAGCCACTCCTGCCCCATTCTTCCTTTCTAAAGAGCAAAGGTGGATGATCAACATTGTCATTTTGTCGCTCTTCCTTTTGGCGTGTCCATGATCCCTCTAGGTTTTCATCAAGGTGCTTACCCCAGTTTTGATTCTGCTCCGGGATTTTCATTGTAGGATACCTAGATGATCTCCTGTTGAGGGTTCACCCTGTCACTGACAGCTAACATCCAGAAGATGGTACAGGTTTTGCAGAGCGTCGGTTGGATCCTCAACCTCTAGAAGTCATCACTGGACCCATTTTAAGTACCTGGCTCTGATGCCGGACAAGACTTTGTCTAGAAAATTTCTGCCTCAGAACAAACTTTCCTCCCTTTGTTCTCATGCCAGGACCCAGAGAAAGCCCTCAATCGGTGCTTACATGAAGGTCTTGGGTCTTATGGTGGCCTCCTTTGAGGTGATGCCATATGTCAAGTTTCATTCCAGACCACTACAACTCAGTATTCTGGCCACATGGAACAAACAAGCTCAGTTCTTGAACCAATCAATGTGTCTGAATTCCAAGGCCAGATTCTCCCTAAAGAATTGGATTTCCCATCTGATGCTGGAGTTAGGTAAAGCTTTTCCTTAAAAAAGTGGGACGATCTTACAGCAAATGCCAGCCTGTCAGGCAACAGAGGAGCCTTGTTGGTACAGGGAAGATGTTTGTCAGAAGCTTGACTTCAAATCAACATTCTAGAATTTATGGTGATTGGGTTGTCCCTTTAATGCTGGACTCCTCTATGGTGACAACACCTTATGGGACCCAGTCAAACGATTTCACGTCCATCAGACTTGATCCTTTATTTGGCAGAACTGTGTTTTCCAGCACTGTTTGCAGTCCACCTCCCAGGCATGGAAAGTTGTCAGATTGACTTAGTCAGCGTGTGGACCTGTGAAAATGGGCTCACCACTCGGGGGTACACCAGATTTGGACCTCCAGGCATCCAGATTCAACAACAAAATGTAGAGATTTGTTCCCAGGTCCAGGGCACTCTGGTGATCACTTCAATCTGATCTACACACTTTTCGCCCCCCTCCATATTTCCTTTTGACTATTTTTCAGGATTGAAAAGGAGGACATCCTGGTGATCCTCCTTAGAACTGAATCGGCCCAGACGAATGTGGTATTCAGACATACTTAAACTCCTGGTAGACTCTCTATAGGCCCTTTTGGATTCAGACATCCCTAACACCATGAGGTGTAAAAAGTCGACTTGCATCTGGAGGGCCTACTTTGCTTGGAGTGAGTCAAGAAATTTTTAATCTAGAAAGTACTCCATGGGACATATGCTGTCCTTCCTCCAGGCCGATCTGGACAAAAAAAATCTGTTTCAGAGACCTTTGGTGTCTTACTGTGTACTTAAGGCTTTTATTCTAAGAGTAGCTCACATTAATTTCCCTGTCACCGTGTAGGATCACAGTCTGGTTCTCTTAGCCCTACAGAAGCTGTCATGTCTGTGGCCTTTCTTGTGGCCATCACCTCTACGAGAACAGTCTCTGCTTTAGTGGCAATATCCTGTAAATACTCTCCTAATGTTGCCTTTCTCTCAATGGTGATCTCTGCCTTCTACCTTAATCATGATATAGTTTATCCTTACCTATTTCCTTCTCCAAAGCATTCTAGAGTTTTCTCTACACTGTCTGTCTGAATGTGATACACACAGTGACAGTTAATTTGAACTACTTACTGCCACTACTGCTTTCTGAAGGTTCTCACAAGGGTTTTCCTGCCTCTCGCTCCACCAATTCTAGGTGGATTACACACGTTATTATAACCTCTAGTCTGAAGGTTAGAGTACTTCCCTTCCTTAAAAAAGTACATTCTATCAGATCTGGTAGTGCTTCATAGGCTTTCAGCATCAGGCATCAATTTCTCAGATTGCAAGACTTTCACCTTGGCTTCTGTTAAGTTCTGCCAGTTGAATGGTCAAGCCTCCTCTGATGCCGTTTTTGAGCATAAAGTGCTACAAGGTGGTCTCTGAGACTATCAAGCCTTTCCTGGCCCATTTAATATGTGGGCCTGTTGAAATTGTTTGCTGTGTTCCCCATCCCTGAGTTGGATTGCTTTTGTGTGCCCCAGTCATATTGACTTAAAATAGCCTGTGTTCTGTACTGTACAATCAGGAGAATATTTTTTTTTTTCATTTTTTACTTAGCACTAAAATCCCCTTTCTGGAGTACAGTACACCCCCCCCCCCCCCCCCAACTGATCTCCCTATTGCTTGCTACAAAACTGGAGGAGTGGGAGGGGATGTCCCTGCAGCCTTCTTCCCAGTCTCGCCCAGTCAGCTGCATGTAACCCAGTCATAATGATTTCAAGAAGCCTGTGTCTTGTGCTTTGAGCTTTGATTCACTCTGATCAGAGCTTACACTTATTGTAGGATTCCACTGGGCCATAAACAAGCACCGCTACTGTCATCTAGGAGGAAGGAGAGTACATAACACGCTCCCCCCATGCCTGGATATATTGTGTCTTTTCTTACATTTGCTGAATGGGGGAGTAAAAAATATATCCACATGTAGCTGGTGGAGCTGCCATTAAGGTGAACCTGTTGCACAGCACTAGACTTCTTCAAGTGGTCCCTCCACTGGTATTGCACTAGTTAAGCAGGCAGTGCAGGAGATCCTTACAACAGCCATGGAACGTGTGAGACCTGAAAACTCAGCACATCTATTTCACTACCGCTGTCCCTGAGAGATGTAAAAACCTGTTAGGTGTTTAACTCCCTGCCAAGCTTAGGTGAAGTAATCCCTTTACCCGCATTGTAATAATGTTCACAGGGACATAGCGGAGCCATGGAGTGATCTCATTTCAGAGGCAAATGTGCAACTGGAACTTCAAAGATACGAAATTAGGATTTTTGTTAGCTCTGGAGATCCCAAAATATTTGTGATGTTTCTGTAAAATGTGTCTATGCATTGTTGTGATGTCTTACTGGTCAACGCACAATTAATATGAACTTTCCGGTCTTTAGTGATTGTTAGATGGGGGTCACCGTATCAGGAGCACCAAGATAGGTGAGATGGGACATGTCAGTGCAGGCTGCTGTAAAGTCACATAAAGATAATTATCACATAAAGGTTATATGGTGTTACACACATGGGATTATGGAACTAAACAATCTCATTCTGTTTCAGATTTTATATCAAATATATGGTTTTATAACAATGTGCAGTCCAAGTGAAGTGTGGCTATTTTATTACTATCCAATCCCCTCCCCATATGTGTTTTTTTTTTTAATGTTTTATTTTATAAGTGTTGCTGTGTCTTCTTTCTGTAAGAGATGGGTAATAATTCATGTTAACTCTGTGATAAATTGTAATATTAACCAATCCATTTGTTGCACCTTGTGGAATTAAAGTTCTTTGCAATGTGTTGATTACATAAAAGTTGACACCATATCCAGGAGAGGGTGCTGTTCTCAACTTCCCGGGGGGTTGGGTTGAGTAGTCAGTGAAGGTTTCTGTTTTTCTGGCCTATTTCTGGGTTGATTTTCCTACTTTTTCTTCTTGTTGTTTCCTGCTCTCACTCTGTGTCCTTTTTGCTTTCTTCCTCTTCTGTCACCCTACCCTTCCCTCATACACACTGCCTTCTCCGCTTCCACACCTCTTTCTGCTTCCCCTTCCCCACCCATGGCTCATTCTTTGAAGTTGATCCCATTGTGGGGACTCCACGGCGTAGACCTATCTCCTTCTGTCCCTGCTGTGCCCACGAAGGTAAAGTAGCTTTCCTCCGCGGCTGGCATCCCATTGTTACCTCCAGCTCATTATGGTAGACCTCCGACCCCTACCTTCAATCCCCCCAGGCTCCATTATCACTCCACCGCTTCTAAAAATGGCTGCATGACTGTGAGCTGGCGTAAAGCGGAATCTGAATCCGGGGCACAGAATCTACATAGATAAAGTGAGAGGAGCATTGATCTCAGGGTAAACTCTCAGATGCAGCAGTTTTAGTACATACTGTCTGCTTTCATCATTATTTTGTATCAAAATAAACAAATCTTCTGTCCGTAATGGGGGGATTCTCTAAGTTGCTGAGATGAAAAGTTAGCTTTGGAAACAAATCAACAGCCTTCCTAGTTTATAAACTGTTTTCAAACTTTTAAGGTTAGAATAAACCTTAACTGGAAGACATGTGTTTGCAATATGTATTATAAACCATTTATTTCATTTTTTAATAACATTTTCAGTTCTGCTTGTCTCCCGTGGCCTTTTTGCAGCCACCCCCTGCACTCATGGGTTCTAAGGATGGATGCAAGGCATTTAAAAAGTCCATATATATAATTCATAGACATGAATTAAAGTCCATAAAAAAGGCCAAACACAAAGAGCTGCCACCATAGAGGAACAGAAGCCGGATTCCAGCAGAGCTGAAAGATAATAAACAAGGGAGAGGCGCCTCTAAGTGTAGGCATAAAAGGCAGTTTATTAAAAAAATTAAAAAGTTTATCATTGTTCAATTTCCTGATGGTGACAGCAGTGGACCATGCTTGCATTATGTGTGTTAAGAAGGTCACTTGTAATCTCCCTAAGAAATTTGTGTGACAGGGTGACAGTGGAAGAGCACATTGGAAAGACAGGACAGAGTGTTGTCACCCTATAACAGAAAGTGCCTGAGCTTGGATTTTCATGGCAGGATCACTGAGAATTATTTTAATTATAGTAAAAATTACATTAACAATGGGATTTTAATGATTGTGTTTATATCAACTTTAGCATCATGACTGTTAAAATTTGCAGTTTGTAAATCTCAGGATTCGGGTTGCCTTTCTATCGTTTTCTTCAGTAAAATGCATTTCTGCTGGTACTGGTAGAGAAAAAAAATGAGGTAAAGGTTTTTTAGTTTGTGAATTTATGGTGACACGAAATTATTCTAATTGTATAGTACAGGACACAGAATCTGTAATCATAGAACATGGGTTATATGTTGCTACTTTCAGGTGATTGGACACTGGCAAAAGATTTGCAGGGCATGTCCCCTGTGCATGTAACCCTACCCACACTGTAGGTTTTCTTGCTAGTGTCCTTAAGTGATGGACCTCTTTTCTTCTGGAGAAGTTTCTACACAAATCCTTTTTATTTTATTTTTTTTATTTTTTTTTTTAATTCACAACTTCAACTGACACTTCCATCAAGGGCTTATGGCCTCAGGGCTAACTATCAGTTCCTGGAACAGTTGCCCTTGATATACATCTTGGAAACCAGACCTGGAGCAGAGCTGGCCTGTCAGGTTTGCATTTGATGTTCACGTTGGCATGTGGTGTAGTGAGTATAGTTAGCCACAGGATGCTGTACAGGTCCAGGGCCATGTTCTATTCTTTGGCTCCCAGACCATTAAGACCCCTTCGGAGTTGTGCCATCTGTGATGAGTAAAGTTTGGTCCCCTCTGGGAACCTGCAGCGTGGATAAAGTAAGACAGAGTTTCCCTGTAATTGTGTCCTGTTATATGTGGGGTGTTATTTCACCTAGTGTGTCATCCCACTCTGTAAATGTGTCTACTAAATTGAAGTAAGGTAACCTTTACCTTTCTGGATCTGGCAGGTTGTTCACAAGCAAAATTGATACTTAGGTGGTGAGGTAGTTGCAAACGCCTTGTGGCCGAAGCATTTCTGCCTCCCAAGAATGCAAGAAGCATTCTGCAGTCTGTAGCTCACTATCTACTTTTCTAGAGACACAGGACATTGGTCAGTGCACAGGTTATAGCAGCTCCTTTCCTGAACATGCAAATACCCTCTCATTCCGCCTTCATTTAGTGAGTATTTCACAGAGGATCCCCTCACTCAATCCAAAAGGGAACGTTCCGCTTGTTTGCACCCCTCCACTGCCACATTTGCCACTTTTTTTTGGGGGGGGGGGAGCGGGTATGTGGTTTTGACAGGTACCCGCTCCCATTTCTGGCTCAGATCGCCGCGTCAAGCTGAGCCGGAAGTTCGCCCTTCCTCTGCAGTCTTCTGGAACACTTTACAGGGCCCAGAAGACTGCGGGAACATTATTATTAATTATTATTATACAGGATTTATATAGCACCAACCGTTTGTACAGCGCTTTACAATATAGAGGGGTGACAATAGAATTACAATACAGTTCAATACAGGAGGGCTCTGCTCGTGGAGCTTACAATTTAAAGGGAGGGTGAGATGGTACAAAAGGTAATAGCTGCGGGGGATGATCTGATGGAGGTGGCTCGGGTACGGTTCTTAGGTGGAATAGGCTTCCCTGAATAAATTCATTTTCAGGGATCGCCTAAAGGCAGACAGAGTAGGGGCTGACCAGACATACTAGGATAAGGGAGTTAGAGAGGATGGGAGAGGCTCTGGAGAAGTCCTGCAGGTGAGCATGGGAGGAGATAACAAGGGAGCTAGAGAGCAGGAGGTCTTGGGAGAAGTGGACGATTTGGTCGATATCTGCAGATGAGGTTGGTGATGTAGCTAGGGGCAAGGTTGTGGATGGCAGCACGACTTGCGCATGCGCAGTAGTAAGCCGACTGTGAAGCCGCAAGGCTTCACTTCCTGTTTCCCTTCAGATGCCGGTGCCTGCACCCAAAGTTGATTGAAGAATTGGCTCGGGTAAGGACATTGCTGGATCCAAGGGCGGGTAAGTGTCCTTATACTTAAAGTCAGAGCTGCAGTATATGTAGCTCCTGACTTTTAATTTTCTTTTGGGGGGGGGGGCCTGGAGCTCTGCTTTAAGATGCTGATGCTTGCACCCAAAGCTAATTGAAAAATCAGCTCGGGTGAGGACATTGCTGGATTCCTGGACAGGTAAGCATCCTTATATTAAAAGTCAGCAGCTACAGTATTTGTAGCTGCTGACATGTAATTTTTTGGGGGAGCCTGGAGCTTCTCTTTAGGCTGACCATATATGGATCGAAATTGGGCTTAGTCAGCAGGGTTTGCCTGAATTACAATCCCTGTGTGGCTGCCCCTGCTCAACAAAAGTCAATGGTTAAAGCTCAACATTCTCACATTCACCCACTACTTCTGTCCATCCTGACACCTATCTTTCTGGCATGGTGGATTTCCAACTCCTAGTATAAGGGAAATTACTCCCCTCACCTTGGGAAGTGGTTACAACATAGTATGAGGATCCACCATTCCCTTGCTGTTCAGGGCATCGGGTCCTCACAGGAGTTGATGCTCCTCATTCTGGAATGAGAGCCATACGACTGACTTTCCTACACTAGATAGACCCCTCTCCTACATGATCAACCAGTAAGGGTACAGTTGGACAATACCATGGCTGTGGCCTACATAAACCACCAAGGGGGAACCAGAAGTCAGTGCAAGAGGATTTCCTGAGTTGCCATTGACTGGATTCAGGGCATTTTCCTAATCCTCTGTCAGAAATGGGGAACACCAGATGTGGACATCATGGCCTTCTGAATCAAGAAGAAACTGGACAGATTTGTGAACAGATCCAAGGGTCCCCTGGCCTTCACAAGAGATGCCCTGTTGATTTCTCTAGCCCCCCTTTCAGTCTGCTGTATGCATTCCCTCCAGAGTAGCTTCTCCCTTGACTGCTCTGCAAGAAAAAGAAGGGGAACACATTCTGGTGATCCTTATCTTCCCAAATGGCCCAGGAGAACTTGGTACACAGACATACCCAGACCCCTAGAAGACGAGCGTTGGCCTCTTCAAACAGGCCAGACCTCCTGTAACAAGACCCTCTATTTCACCATGTTTCTCAATCACTGGCATTAACAGCAAGATTTTTGAAATCCAGGTCCTAAAAGATAGGTACAGTACATGCTCTTAAGAAAAGGAATCCTCCCTTCCCTGTTAGGGCACACTCCATGAGATCTCATTTCTTGGGCCTTTTAGCATCAGACATCTGTTTCACAGGGCTGCAAAGCTGCCACTTGGTATTTTGTTCATACTTTTTTACTGGGTGGACCTCCAGGCCTCTGCTGATGTGAGGATTAGCCGCAAGGTGCTTGAAGCTGTCTTCTAAGTGTTTTGGGTCCATTCACTCTTTTTTTTCCTGTGGAATTGTTTTCCGTTGCTTGCTATATTGTTGCCGAACGCTAATTTTATTCCTTCTTGACATCTCATAGTCCAGGACTAGAGATCCTGTGTTCTGACCTGTACTGTATTCCAAGATATCGAATTTACCGGTAAATACATTTTTTTTCTCTAACATGACTTGGTAGTAAGCAACCTAGGTTTATTCTGCCACCTGTTACACATAATAATATTGAAGCTGAAGGGAATGTCCATTCTCCCCGAGGATACTAAACAAAACTGAGCAGGAATGGTGTGGGGGAAGTTATAGTCCTTAAAGTATAACTAAAGGCAAATCATTTTTTTTCGTTTTGGATAGAGTAGAGATAGATTAGAACCTCTGTCAATATTCATTGTTGTCTGTGCCCCTGTTAGGGAAATTCGCCCTCTTGATTTGTCCTGTTTATTTTGGGTTGTCCTCAGAAAAGTAACAGAGGGGAAATCTTACAATTAGGGCACTAGTTCTGGTGACCTGGAGGTCCTTAATTTGCAGGGATTTCCTCTCATGTCCTGTTTGGCTATGGGACAGAAAGTGAAGGGAAATCTCTCCAATGGGGCACAGATGGCAAGAATAAATCCTACAGGGGTTGTAACCCTTCCTTGCTCTATCCAAAATGAAAAAAAAAATTGCCTATAGTTCTACTTTAAGGGTCTAGTGTCCATTTTTCCTGTAGGCAGCAGTAAAATTCTTGTTTTTTTACTTATAAGGCTTGGCTTACATATGTCCTGGCATGATTTCCTTGCCTTCTTTTTTTTTCTAAAGAAATCTGGTGTGGTTTCGTTTATCGGTTCAGGTGCAATTCAGGTGCGAGTTGAAGTGTATGACACTTGAATTTGCACCTGAACAGGACTGAAAACATTAAAAAACAAAACAGAAAGGGAGGCTAGTGCATTACCATAAAAATTTATTAGAATTGTAAAAAAGTTTAAAAATGAATACTCACAAAACCACAATGTGGTATCACAAAGCCATAAAACCAAAGCGAAATGATGCAAATGGGTAGATGAAAGAGCACAAGGTGGGGTAACAGTTGGCGCGTTTTGGGAGCGCACCCCCTTCCTCAGAGACCGAGAACATACAGGACTCCTTTTTAGAATGGACAGCGGCAGGCCCAGACATATGTGAACCAGCTCCATAGAAAGCTGGTTCTATGTATGTAATGTGAATCGGATGCATGGATTCAAAACACATCCAATTCACATATATGTGAACCAAGCCTTAATTGTGTGGACTCTTAGAAAAGGATTTTACGAGTACAAAAATTGTGGAAAACAGAAGTGGAGAAGACTCGCCACAAAACAAACCCACGTGCGTTCCTTTCTCCATCTCTTCTAAAATACCCTTCTGAATATTGATGGATTAGGCAAATTGGGTGGTGTATTGGTGTGTAAACAGTCTGTCAAATCAGTATCCAATTAGTTATTAAAATGGCAGGAAGGAAGACTTGTTTGCTTTGCATCACCCTTCCACACTGATGTAGTAGTAAAATGCGGAAACTTAAATAAAGTAGAGTTCAATCTTTTATGTTTGTGAAGTTTCATTTTGTGTCATTTGCATCTGTTCGTCCATATCGTTGCTTAGACGTTTGTGGTTTTTTTTGTACACCTGAGCAGTAAATCTTTGAGCCCCAGAGACAATTACATACAATTCCTGTCTAATTTCCTGGCAAGTCATGTGGTCAATGCTGATTGACCATCCACTCTTTGGCCAAGCCTAGAAATTTTTTCAAAACACATTGGGGTCAGTAGGGAAGCAAACATGACAGCTGGCACTGACATGGCTTTGTTTATCAAAAAAGCCATGTGATCATCTTGTGAGCTGTGATCAGGTGACCACATGATCTTGTTAAAGAACAAAGCTGCATGACTTTATTTTTTATAGCAAAATTTGTCCAAGCAGTTCGCATAACAACATTTAAAAGCAAGATTTTATTTTGAATTGCCCCCCACAATATATATCCATAGCACAACTGTGTTAAAGCTCACCGCAACATACAATATGCATATGCATTGAGGTGTGCTGCATAAAATACAGTAGAGATTTTTTGTGCTTTGAGATGTGTTATGGACTATTCAGTTTGAACACAGCATGTCTAAACTCAAGTTAGTCCTCCCCCTTCTGTCATGGAAGGAAATAAAAATGACCATGAGTGACCCATAATGGAAAATTATTATTATATTATTATACAGGATGTATATAGCGCCAACAGTTTGCGCAGCGCTTTACAACATGGGGCAGACAGTACAGTTACAATACAAATCAATACAGGAGGAATCAGAGGGCCCTGTTCGTTAGAGCTTACAATCTAGAAGATATTCCCATGTATTGCAAATTTGTTGTTCCTTTATTGGTCACTGTTGTCAATCATTTCTATTAATCCTGTTGATCGCTTTACCGGGTCAAATGCCTGTTGTGTATGTGCTAGTGTAAGTTATAAATAGAGCGGTTCCCCTAATATGGCCCTCTTTAACTAAACCTCCAACACCTATACCACCCCATCGATCATTCTCACACCACCAAGTTACTAAATTGTTTGCACTGTGTCTGCATTCTTCTTTGTCTTCACTTCTTGTTGTATAAGGATGGTGCTCTAAAGTGCAACTCCAACCAGATACATTCATTAAAAAACACCCTTTAGCCAAGTTAGTGCTGAAAAAAATAATTATTTGAGAATGCAACTAGCACAACTGCCTGACTTCCCACAGGCTGAACAGCTGATGCTGGATTGGGAGGTTCTGCACTATGAACCAGTCAAGGGACAGTGTTGCCACTCCAACATGTTTCAGGCAGTGGGAGCTAGAATGGGAAGTATTTATCAGCTTGCAAGGGGTGGAGTGTGCAAGGGATTCCTTAGCAATGTAATGATATAACATAGTCTAGTAAGCAGACAGGTGTCAACTGCAAGAGTGAATAGTGGTGTCACCTTTCTGGCTAAGAATTATGAATCACATGAGCAACTGAACAGGAGGAAAATTATTCTTTTTACATTTTCAGGTAGTTCTGGGTAGTTAGGTTTAAATATTTGTATGAGCCAATCTATACAAACTAGTATCCCAAATACTGATTTATATTACACCGTACAGTACTAGGACCACAAGAGCTAATCAAAAAACAGAACATTTTATATTTAATCTTTGGGTGGACAATTGAGCCCTGACAGGGAATAGTTGCATTAGATGTTCTATCAAATCTTGATGGTTGCTATAAACAGGTTTAGTTCTTTATATTTCCTTGTGTCTCCTGGGTTATAGTATAAATATTTTTTTGAAGGTATAATGGTTTGCATATATACATTTCACCAGTTTTTTTTTTTTTTTTTTTTTTTTAGCTGTTTGGCTGGAGTTCTGCTTAAGATCCACAGCAGCCATCTTGCTTTCTATGTTGTGTGTGTGTGTGTCAGTGTTTCTCCTCCTCTTGTCCCCTCATCTCAGAATAGCTGGTGCTGCTCATTGCCATGTTATTAGTATGGTTTTGTACCAAGCCATGGTTGGGTAGTTCCCCACACATGATTGGTCTTCTGTGGTTCATATGATTGGTCTTCTGTGGTTCTTATTGAGTGTCGCTTCCACAGTCCTATCCTTACTACAAAATTATAACCAAAACTGTGCAAGTAAAGTGTCCATAGACATAAAGTGCCCTAAAGTTCAAGTGAAACAAAATGTGATTCTTCTTCAACCACCTCTGTGCATTCCCACTGTTGGAAACAATGTACACTTCCTTCTCCTTCTGACAAGCCACAATTCACCTCCATCTCTATGATATTGTGCATAATTACCAGAATGACTCACTGAAGATTTCTGACCTGTTCCTAAATCCACAACAGTAAAATCAGTCAGTCTGTATATGCAGCATGCTTGTTATACTCACTGTGGAACTTGAGAGGTTAATCCTCTGCACTGTGTGAAAAGGGCTGTTTTATCCTGTATGGAAAAATCCTTCCCTCCTGCACTGTCAATCTAGGCTAGTTCATAAAATACACAGCAGGGTGGTAAAGCTGCACATGCTCAGTCACATGATATTGACATCACACATGTGGGCGTGTATAGAGGCTGTAGTGGAAATCTTCTACTACTTGAACACACAGCTATGGACAAACTGTGCAGGTGATCAGGAAAGTGTGATATACAGATCATCCCAATAGGTATATAGTGGCAATATTTTAATGTAAAAAGAAAATTTATAAGCTGTGGGCACTGTGGGGGGGGGGGGGGGATGAACTATTTTTTATATTACTGGGTTTA
>BLSH010049313.1:493237-507841 GCA_018402905.1 Glandirana rugosa
AACGGTAAAGTAACTTATTGAAACCTTCTGCCCCCACCCCTGTGAGGCTGTATTTGATGGGCACAGGTGAAGCTATATTTGATGGGCACAGGTGAAGCTGTATTTGATGGGCACAGGTGAAGCTGTATTTGATGGACACAGGTGAGGCCGTATTGATTGGCGCTGGTGAAGCTGTATTTGATGGACACAGGTGAGGCTGTATTTATTGGCGCTGGTGAAGCTGTATTTGATGGACACAGGTGAGGCTGTATTGATAGGCGCTAGTAAAGCTGTATTTGATGGGCCCGGGTGAGGCTGTATTGATTGGCGCTGGTGAAGCTGTATTTGATGGGCGCCGGTAAGGCTGCTTTGATTAGCGCTGATCAGGCTGGGCAGGGAAAAAGGAGTGGAGTCAGGGGCGGAGCCGGGGGGGGGGTTTGCGGCAAAACGAGGTTTCGCCTAGGGTGTCAAAAATCCTTGCACCAACCCTGTTCATGGGAGGAATGGGTATTCCCCAAATTACAACTTTAGCATCCCCATAATTCCAAAGTTATTCAATGAAATGGCAATAACCGTGAACCTGGCGTTAAAAGCCAATGCATCTTAAGGGAACCTACAGTGCCTTGAAAAAGTATTCATACCCCTTGAAATTTTCCACATTTTGTCATGTAACAACCAAAAACTTAAATGTATTTTATTTGATAGACCAACACAAAGTGGCACATCTGATACCCCTAGCTAAAATCTAGTGGAACCAATTGCCTTCGGAAGTCACCTAATTAGTAAATAGAGTCCACCTGTATGTAATTTAATCTCTGTATAAATACAGCTGTTATGTGAGGTTTGTTAGAGAACCGTAGTGAACAAACAGCATCATGAAGGCCAAGGAACACACCAGACAGGTCAGGGATAAAGTTGTGGAGAAGTTTAAAGCAGGGTTAGGTTATAAAAAAATATCCCAAGCTTTGAACATCTCACAGAGCACCGTTCAATCCATCATCTGAAAATGTAGAGAGTATGGTACAACTGCAAACCTACAAAGTCATGAGCGCCCACCTAAACTGACAGGCCGGGCAAGGAGAGCATTAATTAGAGAAGCAGCCAAGAGGCCCATGGTAACTCTGGAGGAGCTTCAGAGATCCACAGCTCAGGTGGGAGAATCTGTCCACAGGACAACTATTAGTCAAGCACTCCACATATCTGGCCTTTATTGAAGAGTGGCAAGAAGAAAGCCATTGTTGAAAGAAAGCCATAAGAAGTCCTGTTTGCAGCTTGCGGGAAGTAATGTGGGGGACACAGCAAACATGTGGAAGAAGGTGCTCTGGTCAGATGAGACCAAAATTGAACCTTTTGGCATAAAAGCAAAATGCTATGTGCGGAAAACTAACACTGCACATCACCCTGAACACACCATCCCCACCATGAGGCGGGGTTCATACTTTGTTTGTTTGCATGCGGCTCACAGCAGGGGTCCAATGCGTTCTGGTCCACCGTTTTCAGGTCCACTTTTTAAGCCCGAATTTTTGGCTGAAAACGGACCAAAAGACGCACATGGCTCCTGTGCAAATTCGCACCGGAGCTGCAGCGGAGATATGTGAACCGGCTCCATAGAGAGCTGGTCAAAATCTCCTGCTATTGCGAATTGCATGCGGAGAAGCCGCATCCAATTCGCAATAGCGTGAACCCAGCCTGAAACATGATGGCGGCAACATCATGTTGTGGGGATGCTTTTCTTCAGCAGGGACAGGGAAGCTGGTCAGAGTTGATGGGAAGATGGATGGAGCCAAATACAGGACAATCTTAGAAGAAAACATGTTGGAGGTTTTAGCCCATGTTCACACTGAATTTCAGCTGAACTCGCACGATTTCAAACCGGCATTTCAGTCCGACTATGGGGGTGATTTAACAGACATCTGTGCGGGTTCATGCACAGATGTCTATTCAAGTCGCCCCCAAAGTCGCCAATAGTAGTGCAGGAACTACTTTTGGGAATTGCACCAATTTGGATGGTGCTGGCAATGGGCGTGATTTGACATGTCTGTGAATGTGGGCTTAGTCTGTAAAAGACTTGAGACTGGGGCAGAGGTTCACCTTCTAGCAGGACAACGACCCTAAATATACAGCCAGAGCTACAATGGAATGGATTAGATCAAAGCATATTCATGTGTTAGAATGACCCAGTCAAAGTCCAGACCTAAATCCAAATGACAATCTGTGGCAAGACTTAGAAATTGCTGATCACAGACGCTCTCCATCCAATCTGACAGAGCTTGAGCTATTTTGCAAAGAAGAATGGGCAAAAATTTCACTCTCTAGATGTGCAAAGCTGTTAGAGACTTCCCCAAAAGACTTGCAGCTGTAATTGCAGGGAAAGGTGGTTCTGCAAAGTATTGACTCAGGGGGGCTGAATACAAATGCACCCCACACTTTTCAGATATTTATTTGTAAAAAATGTTGAAAACCATTTATCATTTTCCTTCCACTTCACAATTATGTGCCACTTTGTGTTGGTCATTCACATAAAATCCCAATAAAATACATTTACGTTTTTGGTTGGAACATGACAAAATGTGGAAAAGTTTAAGGAGTACGAATACCTTTTTAAAGGCACTGCATCTCCGAAGACTACAGAACACCGCCATGTATGGAGAATAGGAGGTTAAAGCAGAGTTCCAGCCTCAAAAGTTTTTTTTTTTTTTTTTCTTTTCTTTTCTTTTAAGTCAGCAGCTACAAATACTGTTGCTGCTGACTTTTAATAAGGACACCTACCTGTCCAGGGATCCCGTGATGTTGGCTCCCCGAGGCCAATTCGTCCACCGGCTTGGGTGCAGGCGCCCCCATTACAACTAAGAGAGGTTTCCTACTGCGCATGTGCGAGTCGCCCAGCACTTTTTGAATGGCCATCTTGTCTTCTGGGACACACACAGGTCCCAGAAGGCAGCCGGGGAAAAGGAGGAAATTACGTACTTTGACGCAGCCTGGCTAGGACAGAAGTACACTTTGTATTTCATAAAGGGTATGAAAGAAAAAAGTGTGTGTGTGTGTGTATATGTGTGTATATATATATATATATATATATATATATATATATATATATATATATATATACCTTTGTAAAGTTGGATGGAACTTCGCTTTAGGCCCCTTTCACACGTGTGCGACGCAATTTGCCGCGATTTCGGATCAGTACGACTTTGGGCCAACTTTGTTGCAACTTTGGCACAATGAAAAACTATTACAAAATCGTACAGAAAATGCATCTATATTATTCAGGTGCGATTTCCATGAGACTTTGAGGGTTTAACATTGAAGTCCATGGACCTCAAGTTGGACCAAAGTAATGCAGGGACTACTTTGCAGTCGGCACGACTTGAAGTCGTACAGATAGGAATGGTACTCGTTGGAAACCATGGAAGGACTTGTCATGGGACTTTGCAGTCCCAAGTCACAGGACAAGTCCCATAAGTGTGAAAGGGCCTTAATGTTTTGTCTTGGAGTGACAATCTACTTCTCCATAGATGTACTCAGTGAATGAGCATTGTCACCCTAGGACTGGAAGTATGTTGCTGGCTGGATCGCCAGGCCAGTGTAAAGGAACAAAAGCCTAAAGGAAAACTAATGCAGTCACCACATCTAGGCACTGGTTTGCTGCAATATATTTTTTTCTTGAGTTTAGATACTTTAACCACTTGCTGACTGCCGTACATAGATATATGTCCTGTCAGCAAGTGGTTATACAAAGCAGAGTTTACAGAGTAAACTTTGTATTCATTCAGGAAGTACAAAGCTCCCTGTGAATGTCTGAGCAGCACTCAGCCCAACTCAATTTTGTTGTGGGGAAGGAAAGGGAAGTTCCCATCTGACTGCTGGAGCACCGTATACTGTATGTAGCTGAGGCTATACACAGTTCATACAGCGCTGAGAGCTGCTGCAGAGGGTAATAGTTTTCTGGAGATCAGTAATGTAAGGGGTCACGTCTACACCCCACCGCCAATGTAAAGGGTCATAACTGCGCTGACCGCCAAAGTAACAAAATACATCAAAACACACCCACGTCCTATGCATTTAGATGCACTGCTGATGACTTCCCTGGAACTCCCAGTGCACTGATGCGCTGAAACAACTTGCCATAGTTTTCATAGCGCACTGCACTGAAGCACTGAGATGGGAACATACACTATTTTTTATATGGGGAACTTGCGCACGTGCATTGTGGCCTGTTGCAACATGTGCGCTAAAATGAAACCGTATAAATGGGCCTTTGCTGTTTTTGGTTTTCTATAATTTATAGTCACTCGCCTCCTTGCTTCCCTGAATATCATCTTAGCTTGAAAAATTTTTAACTTGTTTCCTTTTTTTTTTTTTTCTGTCCACTCTGTGTAAAAAGAGGTGTAAACTCCTGGGCCCACAGCAGCAGCTGGGCAGGAAGTGTGTGTGGGGTTTCTGCTAGTGGAAGGGTTTTTCACGATGGGGAGGGAAGGGGGGGTTTACAGATCTCTAGAGACGTTTTCATGTAGTAACAAGTATTGGGGTATTTCCTCATCCCTGCTGATGTCATCCTGACTGTGACAGTGTATATAGGCTGACGCTTGGACTGTGCGGAGTGTTCATAGACTGACTGGCTGCAGGTGAGCTGTGTATGGCATAGCATTACGGTCATTAATACATTTTATATTGTCTTCATAGTTTATGGATTTGATCTGTTATAACACGTTTACCTGGAAACTGATATCCACAGTAAATGTGTTGTACAGTTACAATGTTGTCGTGTGATCACTGGGGAGACTGAGGAAATGCCTCCTCCTGCCTGCAGCAGACTAATGACATCCTCTCAGCCTAGACAAAGGCACCGATTGGACAGCTTTTTACTGAAAAAAGGTGGAGCTTTTTTTAGAGATGCAGCCGAAACATATCAGCCGAAAATGGTGTTTTTGGCATTTTGCTGACAGAGAAAAAGGTGCAGATAATGGTGTCAAAAACGCATGAGATTTTGCCGCAATATTTTTTTTTTTCTTCTGACCAAAAATGCAGCAAGCAAGATTTTTAACACCACAACAGAAGCGCAATGGACCAGTGTGTAGACATACACAAAATTTAAAGAGATACATTTTTCTTGAGATTTTTTTGCACTATGGGCACTTTCATACTAGCGGAGCCAGTTTTGACGGGCTCCGCTGCTCAGTGGGGATCCATCCGTTGATCCCTGCTGAGCCGGCAGATAACAGGACAGTCTCTGCACCGTGCAGAGACTGTCCTGTCAGAGCTCCATTCACCTCTATGGACCGTCTGTCCGTGTTCACCCGATCCGATCCGCTAGACGGATGGAAAATAGGGTTTCCATCCGTCTGTTTTTGGCAGATCGGGTGTCAGCATACATGTCACCGCTGACATCCGTCGCTCCATAGAGAGCAATGGAGCTCCGTTCGGGTCCGCCTGAAAAACTGACAGGCGGACCTGAACCAAACCGCCCGTGTGAAAGGGGCCTTAAGGTGCCGATTTAATGGCCGACAATAAATTCATATTCATTTAAATTATGATCTTAGTTTAAAAAGTTGATTTTATAGTACAATTCTATGTATAAAAAATAAATGAATATGTATTTTAAAAACTGCCATTTTTGGTTTCGTCGCCAAAATTTCGGTGCAGCGCTAGCTTTTTTGAAAAATTGTTTACTGTATATTGTGATATGTCAGGAGTTTATTCATGTTAGTAACCTGTTCACTTTTGTTGCATTTGAATCCTTCGCTGCATTTTTATGAAGGTAGCTGGAAAGTGAAGCAAACAAGAAATGGAACAGATCCAACATCACAAATTGCCCATTGATGCACAAAAAAGGCAATGTATGGAGATGCATGCATAATAATTGTGCTGGGCTGCATGTATCTGAGCCGTGAGTCCAATATTCTCCTGCAGCACTAAGCTTATTGTTAGTATCAGTGTCCATTTTGGCAGCAAATTTCAATAAAGTTTCAGTCTTGGGACTAAAATGGCATTTTATTTTTAGTCCCATTTTAGTCTTCAGCAAGGGTAGTGTTTTTTTTTTTTTTTTAGTTTTAGTCGTATTTAGTCGACTAAATCTCCCGTACATTTTTGTTGACTAAATGTGTTTTAGTTAAAAATACATTTCTCTAGAATTTAAAAACCTACACTCCTGGAGTCAAAAAATCTAATGCTATTATTTATGGTATTAAGGTTTGAACAAACTCAGATACAGATGTAGCCGCTCTGGGCGGTCTGAGGAGGCCTTTAAAGCAGTTGTTTCCCTATTTTAGTGATTATTTATTTATTTATTTTTTGTGTTACAGGTAAGCCTATAATAAGGTTTACCTGCAGGTAAAATGAATATCTCCTAAACCTATACGGTTTAGGAGATATTCACCCTGCATACAGCCGCTGATGTCACGGCGCGTGCACAGTGATGTCCCGGCGTTTAGCGGCGGACCTTGCCGAAGCCGCGAACCCGGAAGGATCCCCCAAGGGAAAATGTCCGCTCCCTCTGAGGGGACCGGTCAGCCCTGTCGAGCTTCGTTCTGAGGTATTTCATAATGAGCTAGTAGGCGGTGCATACTAGCTCATTATGCCTTTGCCTTACAGGTGTGGTGTGCTTTAAGCTGGACGGTGGTCTGAGGAGGTCTGTAATGCTGCATAGTGCTCTGGACCGTGGTCTGAGGAGGCTTCTAATGCTGCATAGTGTCCTGGACCGTGGTCTGAGGAGGCCTGTAATGCTGCAGAGTGCTCTGGTCGATGGTCTGAGGAGGCCTGTAATGCTGCACAGTGGTCAGAATGGTGTTCTGAGGAGGCCTGTAATGCTGCATAGTGCTCTGGACGGTCTGAGGAGGCCTGTAATGCTGCATAGTGCTCTGGGCGGGACAGTCTGAGGAGGCCTGTAATGCTGCAGTGGTCTGAGGAGGCCTCTAATGCTGCATAGTGTCCTGGACCATGGTCTGAGGAGGCCTGTAATGCTGCAGAGTGGTCTGAGGAGGCCTGTAATTCTGCACAGTGGTCTGAGGAGGCCTCTAATGCTGCATAGTGTCCTGGACCATGGTCTGAGGAGGCCTGTAATGCTGCAGAGTGCTCTGGACAGTGGTCTGAGAAGGCCCGTAATGCTGCACAGTGATCTGGTCGATGCTCTGAGGAGGCCTGTAATGCTGCAGAGTGCTCTGGACGGTCTGAGGAGGCCTGTAATGCTGCACAGTGCTCTGGACAGTCTGAGGAGTCCTGTAATGCTGCAGAGTGCTCTGGACGGTCTGAGGAGGCCTGTAATGCTGCAGAGTGCTCTGGACGGTCTGAGGAGGCCTGTAATGCTGCAGAGTGCTCTGGACGGTCTGAGGAGGCCTGTAATGCTGCATAGTGCTCTGGATGGTCTGAGGAGGCCTGTAATGCTGCATAGTGCTCTGGACAGTCTGAGGAGTCCTGTAATGCTGCATAGTGCTCTGGACGGTCTAAGGAGGCCTGTAATGCTGCAGAGCGTGCAGAGTGCTCTGGACGGTGGTCTTAGGCAGGTCTGAGGGATGGCCTGTAATACAGTGTCCTTGATACCAGTGGTCAGAGGAGGCCTGTTGTAATGCTGCACAGTGGTGGATGGTGGTCTCAGGTCTGAAGGATGGCCTGTAATTCACAGTGCCCTGGGTGCCACTGCCAGTAGTCAGAGGAGGCCTGTAATGCGCGTGCGCACACACAAAACTCCCCTATACGGACAGTGGTCTAAGGGGAGGCCCCAGGCCTGCTGTAATTGTATTGTACTACACAACTGTACACGCGCAGTCTGCTCTGCTCTCTGCTCTGGGCGCCTGGTGGCACGGTCTTCTCGTGAGTAGGGATTTGTTAGTGGGACATACTTAGTCTCTTCGGGATTCGGCAGGCCTCAGCTAGACCGGTAATGCACAGTGCTGCTCTCCTCTGGTCCCTGGAAGTCGTCACAGTGCAGTTGAACGCGCTTGCTTGCTGGGAGCAGATTGCGGAAGCAGGCAGAACTCCGTGAAAAACCAGAAGTTAGTTCAAGAGGGTAAACATCCCTGCCTCACATTTTCGTCCCGTTTTTTTTCGTTAACGAAAACAGATTTGATTTTCATCATAGGTTTCGTCAGTGGACGAAAATGTGCTGTACTTTTCGTTTCATTACTGTAAAAATGTCGCTGACGAAATTAACACTGGCTAGTATGTGTTCTGTTGGGTGGGGAAGAGGACCAAGGAGGGGGTTCTACACTGATCTATTATTTAGGCTGCTGTCCTAACCTGGATGGACACACCGTCTCTAGAACTGGATGAGATCACACAGTGATGTTTCGGCCAAAGGCAGGAAAAGCCCACTAAACAAATTGCTGAAGGTTTCATTTATAGAAAACCGGGAAGATGCTGTATATTGTCAGAAATATGTTTGTAAAAGTTCCCTTTTTTTTTTTTTTTTGGTAGAAATCCACTAAACACAGATATTGGATAATTACCAGCTGACTTCCCTTTTATTATGGGTGTAATGCGGAGGGATGATAGAACAGGGAGTTTCCAGCTTAAAGGAAAGCATTCCCCCTTCTTTCCATAATGGACAGAGCTTTGAAGATTTATTTATTTTTTACTTCAGGTACTTATATAGCCATCACATCAGTCCCTACCCTCAAGGAGCTTACAATCTAAGGTCCCTAACTCACATTCATACACATACTAGGGCCAATTTAGACAGGATCCAATTTACCTACAGCATGTCTTTGGAGTGTGGGAGGAAACCGGAGTAGCCGGAGGAAACCCACACAGGCACAGGGAGAACATGCAAACTCCAGGCAGGTAGTGTCCTGGTTGGAATTCAAAAATGTAATGCTAAACTTCAGGAAGATATAAAATATGCGAATGAATGCAGCTCTGTAATCATTAATACACCATGATTTTTTTTTGCTATCTGACCTGGTATCAGCCTTTTTTCATTCCCCGCACAGCAGTGCTGGAGCGTGAGAGGAAGAAGCTGCTCAGTTTATGTGATGACAAGAAGCATGTTGATAGGAGGAGAGAACAGAGTGACAGAGATGAGCTCATCACTGTGCTCCTTCGCCTTTCACTCTCCAATCACAGGCTAGGGACTGGTCCAGAAAGACCTTTGCTCAAAGGAAGCAGGTTGAATATTTCTGATTATGAGTCTCTGGGGACATCTAGTGGCGGAAAAATACTATGGCGACAGAAATCTCTAGATTTAAGGTGAATATTGCAGCAAAACCTTTTGTGGTTATGGTTATGTTATCTTTACTGGGCTGCTTATTTTACGTTGGTTCTTTTTTTGTTTTGTGTGTTTTTTGTTTTTGCTGGAGTTCTGCTTTAATTTTCTCACAGGCAAGGAGCATTTCTTGGATGTTCTCTTTACCTGTAAAGATAATTGTGGTGTTTTCACCCAGAATCCCCCCTGTAGGAAGATGTTTTGTGATCTTCAGCCAGGCAGTTGTGGCCCTGGGGTGGGGAGACCTGGGACATGGCCAGGGAATTTCATCTGCTCCGTATCCTGAAACCTCAAAACACTTTCACTCCTGTTTTTTTTTTTTGTGCCTGATGTGAACATTTTTTGACACCAGAACTCCAAACGGCGATAGATCAGTATATGGATCCAGGTGTTGTACCATTGATGCTTCTTGCAAATCAGAATATACATATATTTCTGAAAAAAAAAAAATTATTATAATATATTATAATAATTTATTTTTTCAGAAAGCGTAACGTGTGGCCTATTTGTGTAGGGTTAAAGCCCCAGTGCCAAGCAACATTTTTCTTACACTTTTTGGATGGGGCGTGGAAGGGTTAGAACTCCTGTCTCTGTATGATTTATTATTAATAAAAAAAATATATATGTTATATAATTTTTTTATTTTTTTGCTTTGTGTCGCCCAAAGTTCTCAATGTTCCCAGTGGGAAATAGTTTTCAGAAGGAGGTCAGTTAATGCAGATCCTACTATATTTGCAAGTGTTTTTTGTTTTGTTTTTTTTTTGCTTTTTGTTCACTGTTCCTTATTCAATACTTCAGCTTTCCATGTTTTACCTGTAAAGGGCAAAAGTGTTGCCGGGAGAGACGGGCAAGCAAATCCTAATAAGCTGAATGTGAATGAAGCCCACAATGACTGTTTAACCCAGCAATCAAAATGTGTGATATAGAATAACAGCGATGAGTGCCGTGCAAAGGTCATACAGGGAAGATACATTATCTCACAAAAGTGAGTACACCCCTCACATTTTTGTAAATCTTTTATTCTATCTTTTCATGTGACAACACTGAAGAAATGACACTTTGCTACAATGTAAAGTAGTGAGTGTACAGAGTGTATAACAGTGTAAATTTACTGTCCCCTCAAAATAACTCAACACAGTCATGTCTAAACCGCTGGCAACAAAAGTGAATATGTCCAAATTGGGCCCAATTAGCTATTTTCCATCCCCGGTGTCATGTGACTCGTTAGAGTTACAAGGTCTCAGGTGTGAATGGGGAGCAGGTGTGTTAAATTTGGTGTTATCGCTCTCATTCTCTCAAACTGGTCACTGGAAGTTCAACATGGCACCTCATGGCAAAGAACTCCGTGGATCTGGAAAAAAAAAATGTTGCTCTACATAAAGGTGGCCTAGGCTATAAGAAGATTGCTAAGACCCTGAAACTGAGCTGCAGCATGGGGGCCAAGACCATACAGCGGTTTAACAGGACAGGTTCCACTCAGAACAGGCCTCGCCATGGTCGACCAAAGAAGTTGAGTGCACGTGCTCAGTGTCATATCCAGAGGTTGTCTTTGGGAAATAGATGTATGAGTGCTGCCAGCATTGCTGCAGAGGTTGAAGGGGTGGGGGGTCAGCCTGTCAGTGCTCAGACCATACACCGCACACTGCATCAAATTGGTCTGCATGGCTGTCCCAGAAGGAAGCCTCTTCTAAAGATGATACACAAGAAAGCCTGCAAACATTTTGCAGAAGACAAGCAGACTAAGGACATGGATTACTGGAACCAGGGGAGGGCTGGCAGCCTTGGGCCTGGGGGGCAAGTCCAGTCAAGTGGCCCATTGAACCACCGCATGAGCTCACCATCCATGCCCCCCTGGTTTTAGAAAGAATGGATATTGATGTTATGAAGCAAGACAAATATGATACAATGCGGTAACATAATTTAATGTTAATAGCAACAAAGGAGGATTAACAAAAAAAATGCATCAATGCCGCCTCACCAGTGCCCACCAATGCAGCCTCACCAGTGCTCACCAATGCAGCCTCATCAGTGTCCATCAATGCAGCCTCACCATTGCCCATCCAATGCAGCCTGCAATGCAGAGAGAGGAGAGCCGCCGGATTACACAGAGCAGGGATCTCCCGCTTACCTGGTGTGGCCGCTGTCATATGTAGTCCCGCCTCCTGGACCGGCTCCTATGATAGACATCACCAGTGTGCTGTCCAGGAGGTAGGACTTTGTAAGCGGGAGATCCCTGCTCTGTGTAATCCAGCGGTGCCCCCCCCCCCCGAGGCAGCCCAATGGGCCCAGCGGGATCCATGGTAGGGCCGGCCCTGGGCGCCCCCTCTTCCTTTGCCTGCAGTTAGTTGGTGGCTGCGCCCCTGGCCCCTACTTCCTTCCTCCACATGAAGAAAAAAGTGTGAGCAGACAGCGGCCGTCGGCCATTTTGAATATGTTAGGGTGGCCTGGGGGGCAATTGCCGCCCAGCCCTCCCCTGACTGGAACCATGTCCTGTGGTCTGATGACAAGATAAACTTATTTGGTGTCAAGCTTGTGTGTCGGCAGCCAGGTGAGGAGTACAAAGACAAGTGTGTCTTACCTACAGTCAAGCATGGTGGTGGGAGTGTCCTGGTCTGGGGCTGCATGAGTGCCCAGAGCCGGCCCTACCATGGATGATGTCCATTATAGGAGCCGGTCCAGGAGGCGGAACTTTGCATGACAGCGACCGCGCCAGGTAAGCGGGAGATCCCCACTCTGTAATTCGGTGGCTCTCCTCTCGCTGTATTGCAGGCTGCATTGGATGGGCACTGGAGAGGCTGCATTGATGGGCACTGGTGAGGCTGCATTGATAAGCACTGGTGAGGCCAAGCTGATGGACACTGAGGCTGCATTGATGGGCACTAGTGAGGCTGCACTGTTGGGCACTGGTGAGGCTGCACTGTTGGGCACTGGTGAGGCTGCACTGTTGGGCACTGATGAGGCTGCACTGTTGGACACTGATGAGGCTGCATTGATGGCCTCTGATGAGGCTGCATTGATGCATTATTTTTGTTAAACCTCCTTTGTTGCTATTAACATTAAATCATGTTACCACATTGTATCATATTTGTCTTGCTTCACAACATCAATATACATTATAAAACCAGGTGGGCATGGATGGTGAGCTGATTCAGTGGCTCAATGGGCCACTTTACTGGACTTGCCCCCAGGCCTAAAGCTGCCAGCCCTCACCTGTCTCCCTCCCTTCGGAGACTGGGCCGCAGGGCAGTATTCCAACATAACGACCCCAAACACACCTCCAAGACGATCACTGCCTTGCTAAAGAAGCTGAGGGTAAAGGCGATGGACTGGCCAAGCATCTCTCCAGACCTAAACCCTATTGAGCATCTGTGGGGAATCCTCAAATGGAAGGTGGAGGAGCGCAAGGTCTCTAACATCCATCAGCTCTGTGATGTCGTCATGGAGGAGTGGAAGAGGACTCCAGTGGCAACCTGTGAAGCTCTGGTGAACTTCATGTCCAAGAGGGTTAAAGCAGTGCTGGAAAATAATGGTGGCCACACAAAATATTGACACATTGGGCCCAATTTGGGCATTTTTACTTAGGGATGTACTCACCAGCTGGCTTGTTGCCAGTGGTTTAGACATTAATGGCTGTGTGTTGAGTTATTTTGAGGGGACAGCAAATTTACACTGTTATATAAGCTGTACACTCACTACTTTACATTGTAGCAAAGTGTCATTTCTTCAGTGTTGTCACATGAAAAGATATAATAAAATATTTACAAAAATGTGAGGGGTGTACTCACTTTTGTGAGATACTGTATGTATGCAAAACTACATCTCCGTGACTTCCTAAAATGGGGGCAGCCATGTTCATTGTTTGGATCTTTTCAAGAGAACCCTGCAGGAAATATGACTCATTCCCCTACCCGATCTATATTTATCTTCTGTCTGCTGAATGTGCAAAGAATAAAAATTCTTCCACTATAAGAAAACAGGCTGTAATACTCAGGAGACACCGCAATGTGCTTGTGTCACTGCTGAAATACTCTGCACTGCTGGGGGGCTCTGTTCCTTCCTCTATCTAACCCTCCTCTCCTGAAATACTCTGCACTGGAAGACTCCGCTCCTTCCTCTATCTATCCCTCCTCTCCTGAAATACTCTGCACTGCTGGAGGACTCTGCTCCTTCCTCTATCTAACCCTCCTCTCCTGAAATACTCTGCACTGGAAGACCCCGCTCCTTCCTCTATCTATCCCTCCTCTCCTGAAATACTCTGCATTGCTGGAGGACTCTGCTCCTTCCTCTATCTAACCCTGCTCTCCTGAAATACTCTGCACTGGAAGACCCCGCTCCATCCTCTATCTATCCCTCCTCTCCTGAAATACTCTGCACTGGAAGACTCCGCTCCTTCCTCTATCTAACCCTCCTCTCCTGAAATACTCTGCACTGGAGGACTCTGCTCCTTCCTCTATCTATCCCTCCTCTCCTGAAATACTCTGCACTGGAAGACCCTGCTCCTTCCTCTATCTATCCCTCCTCTCCTGAAATACTCTGCACTGGAAGACTCCGCTCCTTCCTCTATCTAACCCTCCTCTCCTGAAATACTCTGCACTGGAGGACTCTGCTCCTTCCTCTATCTAACCCTCCTCTCCTGAAATACTCTGCACTGGAAGACCCCGCTCCTTCCTCTATCTATCCCTCCTCTCCTGAAATACTCTGCATTGCTGGAGGACTCTGCTCCTTCCTCTATCTAACCCTGCTCTCCTGAAATACTCTGCACTGGAAGACCCCGCTCCATCCTCTATCTATCCCTCCTCTCCTGAAATACTCTGCACTGGAAGACTCCGCTCCTTCCTCTATCTAACCCTCCTCTCCTGAAATACTCTGCACTGGAAGACCCCGCTCCTTCCTCTATCTATCCCTCCTCTCCTGAAATACTCTGCATTGCTGGAGGACTCTGCTCCTTCCTCTATCTAACCCTGCTCTCCTGAAATACTCTGCACTGGAAGACCCCGCTCCATCCTCTATCTATCCCTCCTCTCCTGAAATACTCTGCACTGGAAGACTCCGCTCCTTCCTCTATCTAACCCTCCTCTCCTGAAATACTCTGCACTGGAGGACTCTGCTCCTTCCTCTATCTATCCCTCCTCTCCTGAAATACTCTGCACTGGAAGACCCTGCTCCTTCCTCTATCTATCCCTCCTCTCCTGAAATACTCTGCACTGGAAGACTCCGCTCCTTCCTCTATCTAACCCTCCTCTCCTGAAATACTCTGCACTGGAGGACTCTGCTCCTTCCTCTATCTATCCCTCCTCTCCTGAAATACTCTGCACTGGAAGACCCTGCTCCTTCCTCTATCTATCCCTCCTCTCCTGAAATACTCTGCACTGGAAGACTCCGCTCCTTCCTCTATCTCTCGCCTCAGAAGGTCACGTCTCATAAAG
>BLSH010049313.1:507851-519549 GCA_018402905.1 Glandirana rugosa
CAGTCTATCTACTTACTCGTCTCTGGAGGTCACGTCTCATAAAGTCCTCACCTCTCAATCTATCTCCTTCCCTGGAGGACTCTGCTCATTCCTCTATCTATCCCTCCTCTCCTGAAATACTCTGCACTGCTGGAGGACTCTGCTCCTTCCTCTATCTAACTCTCCACTCCTGAAATACTCTGCACTGGAGGTCTCTGCTCATTCATCTATCTGACTTTCCTCTCCTGAAATACTCTGCTCCTCTTATCTCTCCTGAAATACTGCAGGAGCACTCTGCTTCTTCCTGTATACACTGATCAGCCATAACTTTAAGACCACTGACAGGTAAAGTGAATAAAATTGATTATTTTGTTACAATGGCATCTGAAAGTCTGTGGGCTATATTAGGAAGGAAGTGAACATGTTGTCCCTGAAGTTGATGTGTTGAAAGCTGTAAAAATGTGCATCGCACATCGTTTGATGGACTTGTGTACAACCTGCCTGTTGGAAATGTTCTCTCTCAGTTCTCTTTAGCGGCACTGATCAGTGTATTCTGATGGTGGGGAAGTCCCTCTGCTGTCAGAATACAATAACTCAGTGGGGAGGATTCCCTCATCCACATTGAGTGTGTGGATGGAGGAAATCAAGATGTTTTCTTTCCACTGGTTGCACGAAAAAATATATACTTTATATTCATGTATGGCCAGCCTTCCTTTCTTCCTGGAATAGTCTGCTGTTTCTTGGTCACAAGAAAATCATGGAATAGTGAAAAACATAAGAAGGGCGTGATGAACCTTGTTCATGGAATCCATGACGCCTAATTATATTTCAGCTTATTTGAATTTTGTCTGTAGAAAAAGGAATGTGGAGTGCACCAGTGTGACACACTAAAGTTTTTGGGGGAGACTGAAGGCCCTGAGTCAGGAGGAATAGTTCCTGGTGTCGTGTTGGGATTTTACTTTGTTGTTTATTGCTTTCTATCCTCTTCCAATATCGTATGTTTCCTGCTGTGACCCATTTTAGAGACCTCTTGGAGGCACAAAGTCAGATTATTTTTACTTTTTTGTTTTTTGATGTCACAAAACTTCGCTTTTGTTTGCTTTAGAGGAAAATTGTAATGTTTTGCGGATTGCAGGAATGGTGCAATATATAATGACCGTGCAGTCTATACAATATTATATGTATCCTTGGGCTTGGAGTATCAGCTCTGTACTTTGTTCTGTCTCTGCACAGCCCCCCTGTAGTCAGGATGAAGGTGGAGCGGATTCTCCTCACTTTCCTGGAGCATCAGAAGGATCAAACCCCTGACTATGAGGAAGCGGTAAAGTCCCTGGCGCAAACTGTCGACAAAGATGGCTACTTGGAGGCCGATGGGGGTTTTTCGTCTTTACACTGTTTAGTGGCGGACAGCGGTAAGTCGTAAAGAAGGTGGATGGGTCTTTGTGTTAGCATCAGGTTAACTGCCAATTTTCCTTGTGAAATAGGTCAGTCCAGTTAGAGGGGGAGCTGTTGGGTGGCACTTTATACACTATATTACCAAAAGTATTGGGACACCTGCCTTTTACACACATGAACTTTAATGGCATCCTAGTCTAAAGCTCCGTACACACAGGACGATGATCGCAAATCGTATGTTGCATACTGACTGCACTACACGATCGTACGACCGCAGAAGAACGTTCAGGTGCATGTAATTAGCATCCAGCCATTCCTGACTTTGGAGCATGCGTGTTTTGCACAATACAACTTTGTTGTACCAACTGCTCTGTACGCACGATACAACGGTTGTATGAGAGCTTGTTGGTACGACCAAGTTTTCTAGTCTGCTCATACAACTCCCTTGTACAACCATCGTATGTTCGACTGTTCAAATTGCGCATACGAACGATCGATTTCGCATACAATGGTCGTTAGTATGACCTGTTGTATGCAATCGTCATCCCGTGTGTACGGGCTTTAGTCCGTAGGGTTCAATATTAAGTTGGCCCACCCATTTCAGCTCTAACAGCTTCACCTCTTCTGGGAAGGCTGTCCACAAGGTTTAGGAATGTGTCTATGGGAATGTTTGACCATTCTTCCTGAAGCTTTGTGAGGTCAGGCACTGATGTTGGATGAGAAGGCCTGGCTCACAGTCTCCGCTCTAATTCATCCCAAAGGTGTTCTATTGGGTTGAGGTCAGGACTCTGTGCAGGCCAGTCAAGCTCCTCCACCCCAAACTCGCTCATCCATGTATTTTATGGACCTTGCTTTGTGCACTGGTCCAAATCATATGGTATGGGGGGGATTATGGTATGGGGTTGCTTTTCAGGGGTTGGGCTTGGCCCTTTAGTTCCAGTGAAGGGAACTCTTAAGGCGTCAGCATACCATGACATTTTGGACAATTTCATGCTCCCAACTTTATGGCCCCTTCCTGTTCCAACATGACTGTGCACAAAGCAAGGTCCATAAAGACATGGATGAGCAAGTTCGGGGAGGAGGAACTTGACTGGCCTGCACAGAATCCTGACCTCAACCCAATAGAACACATTTGGGATGAATTGGAGCAGAGACTGTGAGCCAGGCCTTCTCGTCCACATCAGTGCCTGACCTCACAAATGTGCTTCTGGAAGAATGGTCAAATATTCCCATAGACACACTCCTAAACCTTGTGGACAGTCTTCCCAGAAGAGGTGAAGCTGTTATATCTGAAGGGTGGGCCAACTCAATATTGAACCCTACAGACTAAGACTGGGATGCCATTAAAGTTCATGTGCGTGTAAAGGGAGACGTCCCAATAATTTTGGTAATGTATGTTTTGAAGACTTCAGACAGCCGCCTACCATCATTTTCTCATGTGATTCATGAGGATCTAGCAGTAAAAATGAGTCTGAGTATGTGAGAGCAGAGCCTGCGAGGTCCCATCTTATGGAACTTTGAGACTCCACTTTGTCCCCTTTGTTGATTCTTCACTTTTCACTGAAGCTTTTATTTTATTTGTCCACTCAAATCTTAAAAAAAAAAAAAAAAAAAAGAATTGTGACTGGAGTTTCATTTTAAAGTGGTTGTCAATGCTTGACAACCACTTTAAACTACAGGTAAGCCTATAATAAGACTTACCTGTAGGTCCCAGGAATATCTCCTTAACTTGCACTGTTTAGGAAATATATTCCTTGTATCTGCATGTGCCCACGTCATCGACACATGCACATTGAAGAAATGGGCCGCTTGGTGCCGTTTCTATGGGACCGTGCCATTACCGACGGCTCCTGTGCGCATGCGTGGGAGTGACATCGCTGCAGCTCCGGCCAATCACAGCGCTGGAGCTGCGAACCCAGAAGTAACTTCGGGTTCAAGTTGTCAAACCTGTACTCGGAGTGCCGACTCCGATCCAGGGGTTCGTTCTAAGGTAAGTATTTCATAATGACCTAGTATGTGATGCATACTAGCTCATTATGCCTTTCTCTTGCAGGGTTTTATTTGTTTTTTTTTTTTTAGAGGCTTTACAACCACTTTAACCACTTCAGCCCCGGAAGGATTTCCCATGTTAGGACCAGAGCACTTTTTGCGATTCGGCACTGCGTCTCTTTAACTGACAATTGTGCGGTCATGCGACGTTGTACCCAAACAAAATTTGCGTCCCTTTTTTCCCACAAATAGAGCATTCTTTTGGTGGTATTTGATCACCTCTGCGACATTTCTGATCACCGCTATAAACAAACAAAGAGCGACAATTTTGCAAAAACAAAACAATGTCTTACTTTCTGCAAAAATACAAATCCAAAAAAAATATATAAAAAAACTAATTTATTCATCAGTTTTGGCTGATTATATATGCTTCCTCCATATTTTGGAAAAAAAAAAATTGCAATTGGCGTTTATTGATTGGTTTGCGCAGAAGTTGCCACGTTTACAAACAATGAGAATTTATTTCGTGGTGTTTTTTTTTTCATTTTTTTTTATTGGGACTGCGATATTGCAGCGGACATGTCAGGCATCTTTGACACTTTTTTGGGACTATTGACATTTATACAACGATCAGAAATTTAAATATCCACTGATTACTGTATAAATGTCATTGAGAGTGAAGGGGTTAACCTGTAGGGGGCAGGGAAGGGGTTAACTGTTCCCTGGGTGTGTTCTAACTGTGAGGGGGCTGGGCTGGCAGGGGCACCAGAGATCTAACTGATTCTGAGTACAGGGGTCAGTAGATCTCTGACATGCCACCTGTCAGAACGGGAAAACGCTGTGTTTACATCGGCTGTTCCCTGTTCTGGCTCTGTCACAGGGCATCGCGAATTGCCAGCGGACATCGAGTCCGCCTGACCCGCGGCCCCGCTCAGGGAGAGTGCGTGTGCTTGCCCCCTAGCAGCCGTGCACTAAAATGACTATAAGCAGCGATTTGCAGCAAAGAGCCATGCTGTCGCCGCTTGTAGTCGCATGGCGGTTGGCAAGTGGTTAACTAGTGTTGAATTTTTGTTTAACTATGTCCCATGCCCTGTGTCTTTTGTTCACTTAGGTCAATAAGGCTTTTTTTACACAGGGGTCTGATTACTTGCAGCATAAATCCCAACGTATCTTACCCAACTGGAAATCCTATATATGAATGGCTGTGTGTCGCTATAAAGGGGTGTATGGGGGTGTTCACATAAACAAGAGTATAATGTATGGGTGTATGCAAAAAAAACCAGCACATTTTCTATTTTTGCACATGCTTGTATGCCATACTCGTTTTTATCCCTGTACAGGCACGCACTGCCATTCATGTCTATAGGTGGTTGAATTTATGTCCGTGTGGAAGACTCCTTATTGCTTGGTAGTTTGATTAATGCAGTTCTGTCAGGGTACCCGCTAGGAGTCATCTGTGTATGAAAGAATGCTGTTAGGATAACTGCTTTAAGTGTATTTATACTCAAATCATTTTTTGCATACAGTATCTCACAAAAGTGAGCACACCCCTCACATTTTTGTAAATATTTTATTATATCCTTTCATGTGACAACACTGAAGAAATGACACTTTCCTACGAGGTAAAGTAGTGAGTGTACAGCTTGTATAACAGTGTAAATTTGCTGTCCCCTCAAAATAACTCAACACAGCCATTAATGTCTAAATTGCTGGCAACAAAAGTGAGTACACCCTAAGTGAAAATGTCCAAATTGGGCCAAAGTGTCAATATTTTGTGTGGCCACCATTATTTTCCAGCACTGCCTTAACCCTCTTGGGCATGGAGTTCACCAGAGCTTCACAGGTTGCCACTGGAGTCCTCTTCCACTCCTCCATGACGACATCACAGAGCTGGTGGATGTTAGAGACCTTGTGCTCCTCCACCTTCCATTTGAAGATGCCCGACAGATGTTCAATAGGGTTTAGGTCTGGAAACATGCTTGGCCAGTTCATCACCTTTACCCTCAGCTTCTTTAGCAAGGCAGTGGTCGTCTTGGAGGTGTGTTTGGGGTCGTTATGTTAGAATACTGCCCTGCGGCCCAGTCTCCGAAGGGAGGGGATCATGCTCTGCTTCAGTATGTCACAGTACATGTTGGCATTCATGGTTCCCTCAATGAACTGTAGCTCCCCAGTGCCGGCAGCACTCATGCAGCCCCAGATCATGACACTCCCACCACCATGCTTGACTGTAGGCAAGACACATTTGTCTTTATACTCCTCACCTGGTTGCCACCACACACGCTTGACACCATCTGAACCAAATACGTTTTTATCTTGGTCTCATCAGACCACAGGACATGGTTCCAGTAATCCATGTCCTTAGTCTGCTTGTCTTCAGCAAACTGTTTGCGGACTTTCTTGTGCATTATCTTTAGAAGAGGCTTCCTTCTGGGACGACAGCCATGCAGACCAATTTGATGCAGTGTGCGGCGTATGGTCTGAGCACTGACAGGCTGAACCCCCACCCCTTCAACCTCTGCAGCAATGCTGGCAGCACTCATACGTCTATTTCCCAAAGACAACCTCTGGATATGATGCTGAGCACGTGCACTCAATTTCTTTGGTCGATCATGGCGAGGTCTGTTCTGAGTGGAACCTGTCCTGTTAAACTGCTGTATGGTTTTGGCCACTGTGCTGCAGCTCAGTTTCAGGGTCTTGGCAATCTTCTTATAGCCTAGGCCATCTTTATGTAGAGTAACAATTCTTTTTTTTTTCAGATCCTCAGAGAGTTCTTTGCCATGAGCTGCCATGCTGAACTTCCAGTGACCAGTATGAAAGAGTGAGAGCGATAACACCAAATGTAACACACCTGCTCCCCATTCACACCTGAGACCTTGCAACACTAATGAGTCGCATCACACCAGGGAAGGGAAAATTGCTAATTGGGCCCAATTTGGACATTTTCACTTAGGGGTGTACTCACTTTTGCCAGCAGTTTAGACATTAATGGCTGTGTGTTGAGTTATTTTGAGGGGACGGCAAATTTACACTGTTATACAAGCTGTACACTCACTACTTTACATTGTAGCAAAGTGTCATTTCTTCAGTGTTGTCACATGAAAAGATAGAATAAAATATTTACAAAAATGTGAGGGGTGTACTCACTTTTGTAAGATACTGTGTGTGTTTGTGTGTGTGTGTGTGGACAATTCACTCAGCCTTGCTCTTTCTTCTAGCTCTATCTTACTGTCTTCTTTTTTTTTCAGGGTCGCACCCAGGTGTGGATGAAGAACTCTGCCGCAGGATCGCGGCACAGCTGGCAGAACTGGGAGACCGTTTTGAGAGAGAAGCGCTGATCAAGCAGGAGGTGGTGGAGGGTCTTGTCAATCATATCCTGGATAACTCTCTGACTGAAGCTGTACGTATTGACATATGATGCTGCTTGTGTCCCAGAATTCCTTGTTCCTTCCTATACAGAGGGCCGCACCTGGACAGCCACGGGCTGGTCCCTCTAGGACAGCCGTACTGCCAGCCATGGAATAGCATCTTCCTTTAAAACAGCATTCATTATATAAGTTCATGATATTTTTCATCAGAAGGAATTCTGGTTGTCATAATTTTCCTCAATATCTAATGTCATGTTTCCAGCTAATGTGGGGCCAATTTAGACTCAGATTCGGTATCTTCCCCCACCCCCGAGCCATTCACAGCCCATTGCCACCGCCATAAACCATCTACATGTGACCATTGAGTCCCAACGCACCCTAGAAAACATCCATAAACCACTTCATTTGATCACTGAGTTCCATCTCACCCTTCAATACCTGCTTTTAAACCACTTTCATTTTAAAGTGACTAAAACGCTAACATTTTTGTAGAAAATTTGGCAAAGTGAAAATTTGCTTATCCTTACTTGTGTACGTTACCCCCCAAATTGCAGGTCACATATTCTGAAACATTAACACCCATGTTCTATCAATCCAGGATATATATTTGTTACTTGTGCCTCTAACATGGCCCTCCTAACTCTCTTGTCTTGAATTGTATTGTAACTGCACTGTCTCCATTTATCTCTAAATACATCCTACATAATAATAATAGAACTTCCTACAATCTACTAATCGCCAAAAAATCAGGCTGACACTGTGAGCTGATCAGCTTGTACTGCACTAAGCAATGCTGACATGAGGCTGTAGAGAGAAAGGGGCTGCTTATTAATTACCCAACCACGACATTACCTGCCTGGAGTTTGCATGTTTTGCCTGTGCCTGCGTGGGTTTCCTCCCACACTCCAAAGACATGCTGGTAGGTTAATTGGCTCCTGTCTAAATGGGCCCTAGTATATGTATGAATGTGCGTTAGGTACCTTAGATTGTAAGCTCCTTGAGGGTAGGGACTGATATGAATGTACAAAATATATATATGCTGCGTAAATTGACAGCGCTATATAAGTACCTGAAATAAATAAATAATAAATTAAAAAAATAAATTGGGGAGCAGTATGATGAGAAAGGACACTGCAATAGTGAATAGTGGTGTGACCTTCCTTGGTTTTCCCCATTGCCAGGGGTGTGTGATTCAGTAGACAGGAAGACTAAAATTTTGCTAGTTAGACAGCTCACACCTGTGGGTTTCACGTGTGTATGGTGTGGCTGGAGTTCTGCTTTAAGGTGTAGCTTGATCCTTTAAGTTGAATTAATGGTCTCTCTTGTGCTTGTGCTACTTCCAGCGGTTTAAGGTGGCAGTGGAATCCTCCCTGAGTAAGATACCAGCCGGCATTGAACCGGAAAAGGCTTCGCTGGTGATTGCCATGTTGCTGACCAGAAAGATCGGAAAGAGCATTCCTTCACTGCTGCAGAGTTGCTTTACTACTGCTGTAACCTTCATTGAGGAAAACTACAACGCCTATGTAGAAGGTCTGACCGGAGAGGTAAGAAACTGCCGCAAATTGTGTTTGTTTGTTAACCCAAAAAATAGAGATCCTGGTCCCCCAAAGCAGATTAAACAGCACAGTGCTTGTGCTGTGTAATCTGCCTCCTCTAAACTGTAAAAAAAATACCTGCCTGAACCTGCCACTTCTTGTGTCCCCTCTCTGCACAGACAACGAAAACCAGGGCTTCTGAGCCCTGACCACCGTTGTCTGCGACCTCTCTGCTCTGCTCTCATCTCTCTCCCTCCTCCCTGCCTGTCATCTCCTTGCTGTCAGCCCCCCCCCACCGCTATTAGTAAAATATTAAATGCTCACTGCCACCCCCTCCAATATATTAAGGCATTGCACTGTGTGTGTGTGTGTGTGTGTGTGTGTGTGTGTGTGTGTGTGTGTGTGTGTGTGTATATATATATATATATAAAATAATATATGTGTGTGTGTGTATAATTCCCCCCCGCCCCCAAAAATGAGGCTTGTAAATACCTTTTTAGAGCTCTCTTCAGGCCGGTCACGTGACTCGCGGCCGCTTTATAGCTTTGATATATGGATACTTCAGGAGGGGCTGGCAGTGAGTAATAATTGTGGCTTAACAAATCCTTTAATAATTGCTGTATATTATCAAACAATTCACAGTGGAGTCTTGGCCACAAAGCACGCTGCAACAAGTTTACCTAAACCCTTTTTTGGATAGAGTTTCAGATGGTGTTTTAATTTTATTATTTATTTATTTATTTTTTTCCCTTTTATTTTCATCTGGTGATCCTTCCTGTCTTGTGGTGACATTGCTTGCTCACTGTACTATATCTATCTAACCCTAGGACAGGGCTACAGAGAACCCTCTGCCCCTTCTCTGGAGGTGAGGGGTTCTGTAGACACAGGTAACTGGAACATGGAAGAGGCAGAAAGCACAGGAAGTGATCTGCTAAATACTGTAGATCTCTCACGGAATCAACAGGGATTTTTGTTCTTGTTGAACAGATACACCATTGAAAGTGTTTTGGTTTATTTGCATATCAAGAGGAAGCTAATAAGTGAAGTTCATTGTTAGGCCTCATGCACAGAAGACGTTTTTGACGTTTTTATAGCAGCTGTTTTTAGCTGCAGACGTTTTTTTCTACAGTCAATAAACCCTCCATCATGTTATCCTATGTGTTCATGCACACACAGGCTGTTATCAGCTGTTTTTAGGCGCGACATTCTTGAGCTGTATAAAAAACCCCAAGACCAGAGGGTTCTGAGAGACGTTTTTCAGCTGTAAAAACGCTCTGACGCCCAAAAACGCTCACTAACGCCACTCACCAACGTTTTTGGACGCTTTGTGTCCATTGAAAAAAGAATAAAAAAAAAATAAAAAAAACGCCCATTGACGCCAGCACTAAAAAATGCTCACTAACGCCCATTAACACCGGCGCAAAAACGCTAAAAAAAGCTGAAAAAAATCACTGATGAGCTACTGACGTTTTAGGACACTTTTTTAACATCCTGTGTGCATGAAGCCTAAGGACTTTAAAAAAAAAACAGCCAAAAAACATAAGTAGCTTATCAGGGATGTTTTCAGCTTTTACCAGCGTTATATTACCGTAGTTTTTTTAGTGTTTTTAAAGGGCCAGCGTTTTGGGTTTTTTTTTTTTTCCAATTCATCTAAAACATCCAAAAACGTTGGATTGACATTTTTGAGCGTTTGAACGTTTTTACAGCTGAAAAATGTCCAAAAAAAACCTCAGGTCTTGGGGTTTTTTTTACAGCTCAAAAACGTCACTGCTCAAAACATTTGATAACAGCCTATGTGTGCATGAACACATAGGATAACATGATGGAGGGTTTATTGACTGTAGAAAAAAACGTCTGCAGCTGAAAACAGCAGCTGAAAAACAGTAAAAAAACATCCTGTGTGCATGAGGCCTATGAGTTTACATACACTTTAATGAACAGAAAATTAATTGAATCATCGTTGCTTGTGTTTTTTTAAAATATATAATTAATAAATTATTACATTTTTTAAATGCAAAACCATGTACTTAAAGAGGTTGTAAAGGCAGAAGGTTTTTTTTTATCTTAATGCATTTTATGCATTAAGATAAAAAACCTGTGTGCAGCAGCCACCCTCAGTCCCCCTAATACTTACCTGAGGTCCCTCTCTGTCCAGTGATGTCCACGAGTGTCTCAGCCATCCGAGTCTTCCTCCCCGATTGACTGAGACGCAGCAGCCAATGGCGTCAAGTCAGCTAGCCAATAAGGAGAGAGAGGGGGTGGGGCCGGGTCAGGGCACTTTGTGTGAATGGACAAATGGAGCTTTGACTCAGCTTGGGTGCCCCCATAGCTGTGGGGGCCCTGAACAGGAGGCAGGGGCCAGGATCACAGAACAGGGACCTGAGAAGAGGAGGATCCGGGCTGCTCTGTGCAAATGCACTACAACAGAGCAGGTAAGTATAACATGTTTGTAAAGTCTTCTTTTTTTTCCCTATAAAACAACAATCACTTTAAGGCCCCTTTCACACTGGTGGAGTCTGCCAGCTGATCCGCCTGCTCAGTGAGGCAGATGACAGGTCCGTGTGCATCTGCTGATGCAGATCGGACACGGATACAGCCTGCTATTCTCTTTGGGGCTGTCGGATGGAAACGGTACGCCTGTCCGTTTCCATCTGACTATCATCCGATCTGCTGGACAGATGGGGACAGGCTCGGATGTTGGCGGCTGTTAGGGGACAGTTAGAGAGCAGTAGATGGTCCGATCGGGTCCACCTGAAAAACTGGCCGATGGACCCAGTCGCCCCGTCAGTGTGAAAGGGGTCTAAGCGAAAAGAATCCTATGATAGTACAACATTGGGGGTACAGTGTTTCAGAGATATTTACAGAATTGTGCCACAGTGCTTTAACCACTTGCCGACCGCCGATCGGCATCTGACGGCGGCAAAGTGGCTCTGTAAGGCAAACCGCCGTCATACGACGGCGGCCGCCAGATCGCGCACAGTGAGCGCGCTTACTGTGTCCGGGGAGGGCCAGGGAGCGGGTGCGGCGGCTTCGATTGCCGCCGGCCACCCACGATGCCCCCCCCCAGAGTGAAGGAGCGGAGGTCCGTGTAAGTAAACACGGACCTCCGCTCTGTGTGAGGGGGAAGGGCTGTGATCACAGCCTTCCTGTACGTGAAGGCTGTGACCACTTCCCTTCCCCAGCTAGGCAAGCCCCCCTACAGTTAGAACACGCCCAGGGAACATACTTAACCCTTAGAGCGCCCCCTGCAGGTTAACCCCTTCACTGCCAATGGCATTTACACAGTAATCAGTGCATTTTTATAGCACTGATCGCTGTATAAATGCCAATGGTCCCAAAAAAGTGTCAAAATGTTCCGACATGTCCGCTGAAATATCGCAGTACCGCTAAAAATCGCAGATCGCCGCCATTATTAGTAAAAAAAAAAAATAAAAA
>BLSH010049313.1:522476-541327 GCA_018402905.1 Glandirana rugosa
TCTACTTTTATTTTCCCTTTTTTTTTTTTTTTATTTATTATTTTAATTTTGTGGTAGACCTTTTTAGAGCTCTCTTCAGGCCGGTCACGTGACTCGCGGCCGCTTTATAGCTTTGATATATGGATACTTCAGGAGGGGCTGGCAGTGAGTAATAATTGTGGCTTAACAAACCCTTTAATAATTGCTGTATATTATCAAACAATTCACAGTGGAGTCTTGGCCACAAAGCACGCTGCAACAAGTTTACCTAAACCCTTTTTTGGATAGAGTTTCAGATGGTGTTTTAATTTTATTATTTATTTTTTTTTTTTTTTCCCTTTTATTTTCATCTGGTGATCCTTCCTGTCTCATGGTGACATTGCTTGCTCACTGTACTATATCTATCTAACCCTAGGACAGGGCTACAGAGAACCCTCTGCCCCTTCTCTGGAGGTGAGGGGTTCTGTAGACACAGGTAACTGGAACATGGAAGAGGCAGAAAGCACAGGAAGTGATCTGCTAAATACTGTAGATCTCTCACGGAATCAACAGGGATTTTTGTTCTTGTTGAACAGATACACCATTGAAAGTGTTTTGGTTTATTTGCATATCAAGAGGAAGCTATTAAGTGAAGTTCATTGTTAGGCCTCATGCTCAGAAGACGTTTTTGACGTTTTTACAGCAGCTGTTTTTAGCTGCAGACGTTTTTTTCTACAGTCAATAAACCCTCCATCATGTTATCCTATGTGTTCATGCACACACAGGCTGTTATCAGCTGTGTTTAGGCGTGACGTTCTTGAGCTGTATAAAAAACCCCAAGACCAGAGGGTTCTGAGAGACGTTTTTCAGCTGTAAAAACGATCTGACGCCCAAAAACGCTCACTAACACCACTCACCAACGTTTTTGGACGCTTTGTGTCCATTGAAAAAAGAATAAAAAATAATAAAAAAACGCCCATTGACGCCAGCACTAAAAAATGCTCACTAACGCCCATTAACACCGGCGCAAAAACGCTAAAAAAAGCTGAAAAAAATCACTGATGAGCTACTGACGTTTTAGGACACTTTTTTAACATCCTGTGTGCATGAAGCCTAAGGACTTTAAAAAAAAAAACAGCCAAAAAACATAAGTAGCTTATCAGGGATGTTTTCAGCTTTTACCAGCGTTATATTACCGTAGTTTTTTCACGTTTTTTTAGTGTTTTTAAAGGGCCAGCGTTTTGGGTTTTTTTTTTTTTCCAATTGATCTAAAACATCCAAAAACGTTGGATTGACATTTTTGAGCGTTTGAACGTTTTTACAGCTGAAAAATGTCCAAAAAAAACCTCAGGTCTTGGGGTTTTTTTTACAGCTCAAAAACGTCACTGCCAAAAACAGCAGATAACAGTCTGTGTGTGCATGAACACATAGGATAACATGATGGAGGGTTTATTGACTGTAGAGAAAAATGTCTGCAGCTGAAAAACAGTAAAAAAACATCCTGTGTGCATGAGGCCTATGAGTTTACATACACTTTAATGAACAGAAAATTAATTGAATCATCGTTGCTTGTGTTTTTTTAAAATATATAATTAATAAATTATTAAATTTTTTAAATGCAAAACCATGTACTTAAAGAGGTTGTAAAGGCAGAAGGTTTTTTTTTATCTTAATGCATTTTATGCATTAAGATAAAAAACCTGTGTGCAGCAGCCACCCTCAGTCCCCCTAATACTTACCTGAGGTCCCTCTCTGTCCAGTGATGTCCACGAGTGTCTCAGCCATCCGAGTCTTCCTCCCTGATTGACTGAGACGCAGCAGCCAATGGCGTCAAGTCAGCTAGCCAATAAAGAGAGAGAGGGGGTGGGGCCGGGTCAGGGCACTTTGTGTGAATGGACAAATGGAGCTTTGACTCGGCTTGGGTGCCCCCATAGCTGTGGGGGCCCTGAACAGGAGGCAGGGGCCAGGATCACAGAACAGGGACCTGAGAAGAGGAGGATCCGGGCTGCTCTGTGCAAATGCACTACAACAGAGCAGGTAAGTATAACATGTTTGTAAAGTCTTCTTTTTTTCCCCTATAAAACAACAATCACTTTAAGGCCCCTTTCACACTGGTGGAGTCTGCCAGCTGATCCGCCTGCTCAGTGAGGCAGATGACAGGTCCGTGTGCATCTGCTGATGCAGATCGGACACGGATACAGCCTGCTATTCTCTTTGGGGCTGTCGGATGGAAACGGTACGCCTGTCCGTTTCCATCTGACTATCATCCGATCTGCTGGACAGATGGGGACAGGCTCGGATGTTGGCGGCTGTTAGGGGACAGTTAGAGAGCAGTAGATGGTCTGATCGGGTCCACCTGAAAAACTGACCGATGGACCCAGTCGCCCCTTCAGTGTGAAAGGGGTCTAAGCGAAAAGAATCCTATGATAGAGTACAACATTGGGGGTACAGTGTTTCAGAGAGATTTACAGAATTGTGCCACAGTACTTTAAAAACTATGGCCCTCCAGTTGTTCAGGAACTACAATTCCCATCAGGCCTAGACATGTCCATTGGTTTCAGTATTGCAATGCCCCATGAGACGTGTAGTTCCACAACAGATGGAGGGCCATAGTTTGAAGATCCCTGCAATATACCATATATACTAAAAACTCACCAGAGGTAAATGCTGGTAATGTTCTAAACTAGCCAACAGTGCATTTCCCTCTGGGAGTAATGATCTGCAGTGCCAGTAAAGCCCAGTACACGCTATGTCTTTTTTTTTTTTTGTTTAAAAACTAAAGCACTTGGTGCATAGACAAGGTCAAAAAGACAAAAAAACAGCTGCCAGCAGAAATGAGCTTGACGGAACCCACAATGGCAATAATAATAATAATAAAGTAATGCAGCGCTAGTTCATATAGAAAAGTTCATCAATCATAGTCCAAAGTACATTATTCATCATGGCAGCAGAGAGAGGAGTGAAGAAACTGACACCATCTAGAGGAGAGGGTGAAGGAGCAACTCCTCACCTTGGTGCACAAAAAGGGGCAATCCTGCTTACCAGAGAGTATGGGCTTTAAGATTATAAAGAGCCAAAAACGCCAGCAAGCAGCCAAAAGATATACTATATGTCCCAGTCAAAGGATCTCCTCCTCCCACAGGAATATGATCAGCTCCAGGAGTCAGACAGCAGAATGGCACATACAGGCTGGCACAGTGTGACCTCAGAGAAATGAAAGAGCGTGCCGCAATAGTGTAATATGTTCACACTTAAAAAGTTTATTGAATAAAAAGTTACTCATATATCCAAGTAGTAAATGTGTATGAATCAATTTGAAAACTGCAGTGGTAGATTTTGCAGGATATGTCAGTTTTTTTTTTTCATTGAACCCAGTGGGATGAATGAAAAAAAAGTAGCTCGCTGCACCCCCTGCTGAGCTATTGTGTTCTGCCAGGGGGACGGCCTAGCCCCCCCCCCCCCCGAATACATCAGTCAGCACTCTTAGCCATTGGACGAGAGCGCTGATTGAATGCCAATCATCAGATCTTTTTCGGTTATCCTCCTTTCACAGAAGCCGAACGTCACATGACGAAACACGTAGGGTGTGGCTTAGACGTGACGTCACCATGCACGCCGGGTTTGTGCTAGGGATTGCGGCTAGAGCCAGCCCAGTTTTAGGATTACAAGAATCATACTTCTGTCAGTGGAGATGTATACAAATGTGAGTACTTTGGATTGGTTTTAAAAATTAAAGTGTTTTTAATGATTTTACACTATGCAAGAGCTTTCTCTTCTTCCTCGATATAATGGAATGTATGGATTGGCGTTTCTTAAAGAGGAATTACTGGTGCTGCAGATCGTTACTCCCAGAGGGAAATGCGCTGTTAGCTGGTTTATAACGTTACCAGCATTTTCCTCTGGTGAGTTTATTTAGTATCTATGGTGGTGGAAGAAGCAACATTTTGAAAAGAACTTCACACTGATTTATTATATTGGAACACTCTGAACACATTTCATTGCATGCATGTTTTTTATACAATTTTTTTTTTTTTACTCTTACGTTCACTGACAGACGCAGCCCATCATTAGACAAGTGGGGTTTTGCTCATATCACTAAGAGTAGACTAAGCAAAATAAAACAAAAGCATAGGTTGGCCCCTCCCAGGGGGCCAACCTCACCTTAGCATATAACCCCCTGCTAGACAATAGCATATCAGTTTTTATTGCCTAGTGCAAGGAGTCAGACCCAGTTCCCTATGGGATCTGCGTTCTTCTGAGGTTTTTTTCTGATGAAGACTGCTATCAAGAAGCCGGCTGGTGGTATAGAGGATATCTAGAATCCAAAAACGTTCCCCAGTCCGGCCAACCACTGTGTGTCCAGTGGCCTGGCCAGCAGCATCCCTCTCCATGGGGAGGAAAGTCTGCTCCGGGTGGCTACCCGCTGCGCCCGTCGGATCGGTGAGTGGACCCCTCTTCTGTCCTAGGGGCGTGGAGAGGGGCACCTGGGCAGCTCCTGAGGTAGCCGGCCGGTGGGGGCTTATTAGTGGGGACGCATCTGAGGTTGTTATCACCGTCCCACTCCCCCCCCCTACCCCGCGGTACCACACCCCGCACTGACCGTTTTGAGCACTGTATTCACCGCCATTTCGTGGTGGATCGCTGTTTGTTCGCCGCCATTTTGCCGTAGCTCGGCATGTTTTGATGGCAGCAGGCATTTTTCTGTAGCCCATGCGGTTTTCAGCCTGTCCTCTGGCGGCCCCAAGTGGCTTTTCTCGGTATTACGGGGAAGTGATAAAAACCGCAGAGGCACTTCCGTTTTCGCTTGGACAGCGTGGCTGACAGACGCGGCGGTGCAGGCTCTTGAAGTGGAGTGTTTTTTCATTGCTCATTCCGGTCACAGCGCTGAGGCATCAAAGAACAGCAAGTATAGCTGGCTCTCCCTGGGTGCTGGTAGCGGTGGGTGCAATCCTTCCGGGTCTCCCTGGCTGATTCGTGGGTAAGAGGTGGTGGTCACACAGTGGGGGTGCCGGAAGTCTGGGATGTCAGAGGCCGGCAGTGCTGTGGCAGGGGTACCTGAGGAGCAACAATCCACGCTGGGGTCCCTGGTGTCCTTGGAACAGCTGAGGGTAGTATTTGGTGAATTCTTTCCCCGGGCGGGGGAACCTGACTCCGGGGGGCCCCAAAAAATGCCCGTCCCCCTGGTCATTCTTCGGGGGAGGATTCAGAACCAGAGAGCGCCTCGGTGGTCATGGGAACCCCCGTGGAGCTATCAGAGGGTGAACTGATGCCCTCAGACGGTGAAGATGATCAGGGGGCTTCATCTTCGCGCGACAAAGCGATAGTGGCTGCACTGATCACTGATATTCACGAGTTCATGCGGCTTGACCAAGCAGGGGAGTCGCATGAGGCCGCATATATTTGTGGGTCGCTTAAGCCCCCTAGGTCCCCCAGGGCCTACGCTTATGATCTGGTTTTTGAACAGGCGGTGTTCAAGGAATGGCTGCGGCCGCAAAATTCCTTTGCTTTACCCAAAAGCTTTGCTGTTCGCTACCCCTTTGAGGATAGTTTTACTAAGAGATGGGCTTCCCCAGCAGTGGACCCACCGGTGGCCCGTCTGAATAAGGCAACGACCATTCCCTTGGAGGGGTCTCCGTCTTTTAAAGAGACGGCCAACCGCCGCACGGAGGTGTCTAAGTCACTGTTCTTGTTGGCTGGGTCAGCCATGCGGCCAGCTCTGGCAGCTGCTATGGCGGCGCAATCTCTTTATCGAGTGCACTACCACATTACACTCCGGTTTGACTTGTGAGTGTGCGCAGGCTGAGGTGCAACGGGCACAACATTTGGAAGAGGGTCTCCGCTACCTATGCAATACTGCATTGGACCTGCTTCCCATACTGTCAAAAATGTCTGTTTTTGCAATTGTTATCAGGCGGGTGCTGTGGCTCCGCTCTTGGTCAGGCGACCAGGTGTCGAAGGAAGCTCTTACGGATCTTCCCTTTCAGGGAGGGAGGGCGGGCGTCTGTTTGGCCCACAATTGGATGAAATCATTAAGGATTTCACGGGAAGGAAGAGTACTTTCCTTCCAGAGCCAAAACGGCGGGATTTTCACCGTAGGCAGGGCCCTGTTTCTTCAGGCCAGAAGAAGTTTTTTCGTGCGCCCGGCCATCTGGAATACCTGGGTCTGATTCTGGACACGGTGCAGGCAAGGGTGTTTTTACCGCCAAACAAGCTCCTGATGCTTCAGGCAGCAGTGCGAACCCTGTTATCACGCCAGTGGTCCTCCTTACGGTTCTGTATGCAAGTGTTAGGGCTCATGGTGTCGACTTTCAAAGTGATACCTTATGCCCAGAGTCACACTCGGCTCCTGCAGAAGGCGATTTTGTCCCAATGGGACAAATCTCCCCTATCCCTAGACAGACTGATCAGATTGGATCATCAGTCCCGGGAATCCTTGGTTTGCTGGATTCAGGCTCCAGCCCTAAAATTAGGAAAATGTTTCCTCCCCCTCAATTGGTCGATAGTAACAACGGATGCCAGCCTATTAGGCTGGGGAGGGGTCCGGGGTCAGTTCTCTGCCCAGGGCCGATGGTCAGCTCAGGAAGCTTGCCTTCCGATAAATGTACTGGAACTAAGAGCGATCAGACTTTGTCTATCCCGTTGGTCGACAAGGCTGCGAGGCCTTCCTGTCCGGGTTCAGTCGGACAATGCCACGGCTGTGGCATATGTGAACCATCAGGGCGGAACAAGAAGCTCGGCAGCAGCTGTGGAGGCGGCTCTGATCCTGCGATCGGCAGAACTTCATGTGCCAGCACTCTCCGCAATCTACATTCCAGGTGTGGAAAACTGGCAGGCGGACTTTCTCAGCCACCGGACTCTGGATCAGGGGGAATGGTCCCTACATCCAGAAGTGTTCCGCCAGATTTGCCTCAAGTGGGGCACGCCAGAGGTGGACCTCATGGCCTCCGGATTCAATCACAAGGTACGGACCTTTGTGTGCAGATCAAGAGATCCGTTGGCGGTCTCCACGGATGCACTGGTAGCACCCTGGGGTCGGTATCGGCTACTGTACGTCTTTCCTCCTCTGAAGCTTCTGCCGCAGGTTCTGCGCAGGATAGAAGCAGAGGGAATCCCGACAATCCTGGTAGCTCCGGATTGGCCTCGGCATCCTTGGTACGCCGATGTGGTACGGATGGTGGCAGATGTCCAGTGGCGTCTTCCACGTCGCGAAGACCTACTGTCTCAGGGACCCATCTCGCACCCTGCTTTACCCTCGCTGGCTTTGACGGCCTGGCTATTGAGTCCCAGGTGTTGAGGGATAGGGGTGTCTCTGACTCCGTGATCCCTACTATGATTGAAGCGCGCAAGTGTACTTCACGTAAAATTTATCATAGGGCCTGGAAGGCCTATATTGCCTGGTGTAAGGCGGGTGGTTGGAATCCCCGCTCTTATGCAGTATCCATGGTGCTGACTTTTTGCAGCAGGGACTGGACAAGAACCTGGTGTTCAGTACGCTTAAGGGTCAGATTTCGGCTCTGACGGTTCTTTTTCAACGACCCTTGGCGTCACATTCGTTGATCTGTACATTTGTACAGGGTGTTCGTCATGTGGCTCCTCGGATACGGTCACCTCTAGCGCCGTGGGATTTGAATCTGGTGCTTTCTGTGCTTCAGAAGCCACCATATGAGAAGATTAGGGACATTCCCTTGCAATTGTTGTCGCAGAAAGTGGCCTTCTTGGTGGCTGTTACATCCGCTAGGTGGGTGTCTGAGTTGGCAGCGTTATCCTGCAAGTCGCCTTACTTGGTCCTTCGTAAGGACAAGGCGGTTTTGCGACCTTCCCCTTCTTTCCTTCCGAAGGTGGTTTCTTCTTTTCATTTGAATGAGGATATTGTTCTTCCCTCATTGTGCCCGCACCCGTCGCATCCCAGGGAGTTTGAACTGCATTCTTTGGATGTGGTGAGGGCTTTGCGGGTGTATTTGTTTTCTACAGCTTCCTTTCGGAAGTCTGATTCTTTATTTGTGCTGACGGAAGGTCGCGCAAAGGCATGGCGGCCTCGTCTGCTACCATTTCTCGTTGGGTTAGGAAGACCGTGACTCATGCATATGAGGTTTGGGGCAAGGTTCCCCCGTTTCCAGTCACGGCTCATTCCATCAGGGCAGTTAGTACTGCCTGGGCTTTTAGACACCAAGCCTCGGTGTCTCAGGTGTGCAAAGCAGCTACTTGGGCCTCAGTGCACACGTTTACTAAGTTTTTTACAAAGTTGATGTTTCAGCATCGGCGGATGCTGCTTTTGGCCGCAAAGTTTTGCAAGCGGCAGTGTAGGCGCAACTGGCGCCGCCTGCGAGGGCTTTTTTTGTTGGGTACAGTTGTTATAGTTGCCCGCCCCTCTTGATTGACACAGCTTTGGGACATCCCCACTTGTCTAATGAAGGGCTGCGTCTATCAGTGAACGTAAGAGTAAAAGGGATTTTATTATAACTTGCCATAAAATCCTGAGTTCACTGACAGACGCAGCACCCACCCCTCTGTTGAGTTTGTACGGCTTGTTACGAACTGATATGCTATTGTCTAGCAGGGGGTTATATACTAAGCTGAGGACGGCCCCCTGGGAGGGGCCAACCTATGCTTTTGTTTTATTTTGCCTAGTCTACTCCTAGTGATATGAGCATAACCCCCACTTGTCTAATGAAGGGCTGCCTCTGTCAGTGAACTCAGAGAAAAGGATTTTACGGTAAGTTATAATAAAATCCCTTTTTTTTTTTTCATAGATTTTTTGTTAGGTTGCACAAACTATTTATATTTATTATATGAGGAATTCATATGCGCATGATGACACTTTGATATATGTTCTATAATTAAGGGGGGCATATTGCATTATGATATATATTTATTAGGATTGATTGATATGTTTGTAAGATTGACACATTTTATGTGGATATATTGCACTGTGGTTAGGACTGATTGTACCAAGTACATTTCTCATTAGCAGCAGTGGTGTCCTTTTTTAGAACCAAAAAAATGGGGGCACAGTGTTGGCCAGAACAAAAAAAATTGAGGGTGCTCATTTCAGATGACTGCAAAATAAGCAAACAGCAGGAGGAAGGAGGTCCTGATTCCTCTATATATAGATCACTGGAGGGATCACCAGCAGGAGGGAGGTCCTGATTCCTTTATATAGATTTTCTGTATCGCTAAGGCAGGCCATAGCTGATGCAATTTTTTTTTCTTTCTTTCCTGCAGTCACGGATTTAAGGAAAGAAAATTGCTCAAGTCAATCAGCCTGCCCATACATGGTTTGAATCCTGCTGAACCGGTCAAGATTTGAACCATCTATTGGCTTATAAGGTATCACGAGCCGGAGGAAGGAGGTCCCGAGTCCCCTATATAGATCCTTAGACCTTTTGTGTCCAGTTTTGGAGAGTTCACTTGCTAAAGGATATTAAAAAGATAGCACAAGTTCAGAGACGAGCACCAAAATGGTGAAAGGTCTGAGGGATAAAACCTTTGAGAAGAGACTTCAAGAACTTAGTGGTTGTAAAGGTAGAAGGGTTTTTTTTTTTTATTGTATTTTTTTTTTACCTAGCTGCATTCTAGGGGAATCCTAGGAGGATTGGGACTGCTCTGTCCAAAACCATTGCACAGAGTAGGTAAGTATAACATGTTTATTGTTTTAATAATAAAATAAAAAATAAAAAATGAACCCTGACAATCACTTTAACCACTTCAACGCCGGGCACTTTTACCCCCTTCCAGCCCTTTTTAGCTTTCAACACTCTCACATTTTGAATAATTGCACGGTCATGCGACACTGTACCCAAACTACATTTTTATTATTTTGTTCACACAGAGTTCTTTTGTTGGTATTTAACCACTTCCGGACCGCGTTGCGTAATTTACTGCTGCAGAGTGTCTCGGTATCGCAAAAAGCAGTCTATAAACAGTGATCTGCGCACACACAGCTAGGGGGCTGGTGCACTCTCGTGCCCGCCGCAAGCTCCCTGAGTGGAGCCGTGGGTCGGGCGACTCGCGATCATCTGTTATAGAAGAAAAATGGGTAACCGCCGATGAAAACACAGCAGTTCCCTGCACTGTCAGGTGGCATGACAGAGATCTACTGATCCCTGTACTCGGGATCAGTTAGATCTCTTATGTCCCTGGCAGGCCAGCTCCTACAGGTAGAACATGCCTAGGGAACACAGTTAACCCTTTCATTGCCCCCTGCAGGTTAACCCCTTCCCTGTCAGTGACATTTATACAGTAATCAGTGGCTATTTACATTTCTGATTGCTGTATAAATGTAAATGGTCCCAAAAAAGTGTGAAAAATGTCCGACATGTCCACCGCAATATTATAGTCCCGATAAAAATCACAGATTGCCGACATTACTAGTAAAAAAAAAAATTGTAGAAATGGTTTGTAAATGCTGCAACTTTTGCGCAAACCAATCAATATATTTTGGCCACAAATATATTGAAGTGAATATATATCGGCCAAAACTGATGAATAAATGTTGTTTTTGGACGTTTATTATAACAAAAAGTAAAAAATATACTTTTTTCAAAATTGTTGCTTTTTTTGTTTATATCGGTGATCAGAAGTGACGAAGAGGGGATCAAATACCACCAAAAGAAAGCTCTATCTGTGGGGGGGGGAAAAGTCGGCAATTTTGTTTGGGTACAACAACGCACGACCGCGCAATTGTCAGTTAAAGTGACGCAGCGTCGAATCGCAAAAAGTGCTCTGGTCCTAATGTGGGAAATCCTTTCAGGGCTGAAATGGTTAATCACCACTGGGTTTTTACTTGCTAATATAAATAAACAAAAAACATTTTGTTTTATAAGCATGCTAGCAAAAAAAGGAGGCTGGGACTGAGGGGAAGGGGGAGTGCCCCACCGTGTTAGTGGTTGCATATATACACAAAAGCAGATGCATAAAACCATATAAAAAAAAAAAACATATGTCCCCTCATACATGCAGCAGCAGGATACCTGTGGGCATATACCTGGGAGGAAAACTTTTTTGCCAACATGCTTATAAGACAAATATTTGTACTCTCTTGTGGAGACTGGACATATGTGGCTTGGGCTCTGAGGAAGAGGGTCCTCCCTCGAAACGCGTCAGTCAGTACGCCATGCCGTCCCATCTACTGGTCATCCTGGGTCCCACCTTGGCCTTTTACGGAATTGTCTGTTGTTGCGGAGTACCTCATATGCCTATTTTAAATGGTTGTATGTGAGTATAACCATTGCTGGTTTTAACTTCTATTAAATATCTTTGGTAATGCACAAGGTCAGTGCACCCTCCTTTTTTCCATTTGCATAGACCCAATGGACCAATTGGTCTTTCTGCCATCACTTTTTTCTCTATAGTCAAGGCTAGCATATCTCGGTGTGTCTGTACACCGCTCTAATAACTCTTTTTGCCCCAAAAAGCCAAACTATATTTTTGCTTCCACAGAGCTGAAGAATGTAGCCATCAGCAGTCGGAGGACTTGAAGATGCGTTGATGATCTGTGCCAACAGAATTGGAGTTCATTGGAGAGGATCCAAGTTCTATGGAGAGGATTTTCCGTTTCAATACTTGACTCTGTGTTTGTTTGTAGCTAGCTGTGTAGATTGTAGAATATACTTAGGAAAAAAAATATGTGTGTCATTTTGTATGCACCACATTGTGCACAGAAACTCATTGTGAAAAGCACAGGATGGGTCAGCCAGGTTGTGGGATAAACAAATATTCAACATGGCTCCAACCGCCATACACCAGCAACACTCAGGTGCTTTTTGTGTATAGATAACTTTATTTAGGGGTCCACGTTATACATTACAGTTTTTAAGAGCTTTTAATAACAGATGTGTGTAAATCTATACACGATTCCCCAACTGTCATGGCAAGAAATCATAGGCTGCCAGTTGCTGACCTCCCTCTGAAATTTCTAATCCCCTAGGCTTGAGTCATTAAATGTAATAGTCGGAGAATTCCCATTTTTCAGAGGGAGGTCCGCAACATTTTCATTGTGACTGGTTTCCTTTAACAAGGAGTTCCAATAGGGGAAGGGATTTTCCAACACACAGATGACTTCCTGTCCAGAAAATGGACTCCTGCCACCTGGGAGCCCCCCTGGGAGTGCCCGCTCAGCCCCCACCTGTGCCCGTTAGCCTAAGATAATAAATGGGGCTCTCAAGGGAAGATCACAAGTCAGATCTCTCTTCTTCTGTTGTGTATTGGGATTGTCTGTAGCTTTAGTTCACATTGGTGCATGTTCTTGTTCAAGGTTGGTGGCCCTTTTAAATAGCTAGCAGTTGTTTTTTTTTTTTTTTCTTGGTTGCAATCCACATTTAATGTATTAGAAGTGGTTTTATATCCAGAACATTTTTGTTTTTAATCATTCAACTGTTTCATTAAAAATGGAAAAAAAAATGAACTTGAGTTTTCTGAAAATGCTTAGCACTTCAAATATTTTGGGGATGTACTTACCACCACATACTTGAAATTGCAGATTTAAATAAACTTTCACCAGGTATAATCTTCTACCCTTCTCTATAATGGTTTTTTTTCTCATCCATGTAGAGTCATGTGGAAAAATAGGCAAACATTAGATCTCTATTCAAACTGTACCTATGAATAAAGGTGAGATACGTCAATGAAAAAACAAGAAAAAATTGCCTTTCACTTGTGTATTCAACAAAATTCTCAATAGCTGTAATGGTGTACTGTGGAAAAAGTAAGCACACCCTTGGCATCAGAAGCTGGTATTGTCCCCTGCAGCAGAAATTACCTCTTGTAGCTATTTTGTATAACTGCCCACCGGTCTCTGACCTCAACTCAGTGAATACTTTGACCGCCATGTAAAATTCTTTTAATTACAAGATGTTTGTGTGTTTCCTTGCATGAACTGCCCATTTCAAAATCTCCGTACAAAATTTCAATAGGAAGGAGGTTCTGATCATTGGCACCTAATCTGGAACACCAGATTCTAAATTCATGGATCGGAAGTGGTGTTAAATGTAGAGCTGTACTTTGTCCATATGACAAATTGCAGTTTTTTTATTCATTTAGGCCTGATTCACACCTATGCATTTTTAGTCCTTTTGCATTTTGCAGATTTGCACTACAGAACGTGTTCCATAGGAAACCATGTTAAATGGACTGCAGTCCAAATCTGCAAAAAGCACTAAAAATGCATAGGCGTGAATCCAGCCTTAGGCTTGATTCACACTAATGTATTTTGCTTTTCAGCATTTTTCACACCTTTTTGCTGTGCTTTCTGTGTTTTTTTACAGCGTTTTTGATGTGTTTTTGCCGCGATTTGCACTTTGCATTTTTTAATCTTTTTTTTTTTGGAGGGGGAAATTTTTGTTGCTAGGCAAATTGCGACAAAAATGCAGCACTTGCGTTTTTTTTGCATGCCCATTGAAGTCTATTACTGCTTTTTGCATGAAAAAAGTCCCTGACCCTTTTCAAAAACGCAGAGGCACAAAAATGCATTGATGTGAACGTGTTCCATAGGAACCCATGTTAAAAAAAAATTCCCTGCATTTCTGCAAACTGCATCAAAAAACGCACTAGTGTGAATTGAGCCTAAGATGGTAACCATGAATACACCATGTCAATTGTATGTGATGTTTGTTCAAGTATCCCCTTTATCTGCAGGCACTGTTTAAAGGAAGATGTACTATTTGCCTGTTATAAAAAAAAGAAAACTTACTATGCAAATTTACATGGTTGACTGTTTCAACATTTTTAAACAAAATATATCCACAATTGCTTAAAATTTTATTTTCTAAAATTTGCTTGTTTCCTGTCAGTGCTGCTTCTCTGAACTTTCAGCTGAAGAACATACACAGCAGCTGCCACAGAAAGGTTGCATGACTAATGTACTTGTATCCACAAAACGGCCCAAAATAACAATTAAAAATGTGCTTATGTTTCTCCATTGCTGCCATATATAACAGATGTGACTCCTATTACCAGCATCCAGCACGGTCTCCGAAGCTGCTGATCGTTTTTTGTAGGAGCAGGGGCTGGGGAGTGACCTGCACCCTTGGGCTTATGAGCTGCCTGTGCATGTAGGGGCATGGAGCATAGGCATTCCAAACTAATACTGTGGAGTGTAATAAAAGGGGGAAGGGGCAAAAGCGGAACTTTATATATGAGGCGTGCAGTGGTGAATGAAAAAACTATATATATATCTCTGTACCATTGTAGAGCATGGTCTCACATTGGTATGTTTGCATGATTTGAAAATAAATAACACTGCTTTCATATTCGAGTTTTTTCATTCACCACTGCACGCCTCATATAAAGTTCCGCTTTTGCCCCTTCCCCCTTTTATTTCAAAATACTGACAGGGATGGAGGCCTGGTATCCCTTGTAGGCCAGGCCTCATTTTAAAGTCCCATATCCTATTTCTTAATACTGTGGAGGAGTACACTTGTAAGGCTGGCAATACATTATACAATTTTCTTATACAACTTTTCTTTAGATTTACCAAAACTAGGGTGGTGCCGATACCAAGCATTTGCACGTGTATCGGTACTCGTGCAAATGCTCCGATACCTGTTGTATCGGGCCAGGCATCCTCAATGTACCAGGAGGGCCGGGCAACCTTACAGATGATCGGTGCAGGGGCAGTTACAAGCACTGATTCTCCTGTATAGCCTTTCAATAAAGCAGCTGACAGCGGTTTCTCCTCCTCTCCCTCCCGTGGGGGATCGGTGCTTGTAACTGCACCCCTGATATCTCACCAAAGCCCCCCAACAGGGCTAATAAAAAAAGAGATAGAGAATAAAAAAATAATTAAAGGTTAAATTTCAAAAAAATATTTAAAAAACCACTGACCCCCCCCCCCCCCCCAAAAAAAACAGAAAGTATTGTAAAAAATAATGAAAAAAGTATCGGTAATCGGTATCAGCAGGTATGTGAAATAAAGTATCGGTACTTGTACTCGGTCTTAAAAAAGTGGTATCGGTGCAACCCTAACCAAAAGCATATAATATAGGGTCCAACCTAAACACTTTCAAATTGTATGCAATCAGGCAGGCTCTTGCACTGCATAGTTGAAGGTAAATTTAAAGAAACTTGAATAAGAAAATTGTATGGTGTATGGCCAGCTTAAAGCGGTAGTAAACCCTAAAAGCTGTTTTTACCTACAGGTAAGCCTATAATAAGGCTTACCTGTAGGTAAAAAGAATATCTCCTAAACCTGCATGGTTTAGGAGATATTCGCTCTGCATGCAGCCGCTGGCATTAGCGGCGCATGCGCTCTGACAATCCAGCCGAGGCGGCCGGCAACTCAGAGCTGGCTGCCGGAGCGAAGAGCTCCCGCGCGCATGCGCGGGAGTGACGTCACACGGCTCCGGCCACTCACAGCGCCGGAGCCGCGTACCCGGAAGAAAGAAGAGGACCAACATGTCAGCGTCCTTAGCGCTGACCGACTCGGACATCGGGGGCCTCGTTCTAAGGTAAGTATTTCATAATATGTTAGTATGCGATGCATACTAACATATTATGCTATTGTCTTGCAGGATTTTTTTTTATTTTTTATTTTTGGCAGCGGGTTTACTACCGCTTTAAGAGTGACTCCAGGGGACCCTGCAAGCAGTGGAGCTACCCTAAAAAGGAAAGCTAAGGGCAGTGATGTTTTGAAAACAAATGAAAAAAGACATGGGAGCCTTCAAATAGAAGGTAGACATCAAACCATGTAAATACAAAAGTATGCTGCCACATATCGTCTTTTTAGGGAGAGTTTAATAACACTTTACCACCAACATGTCATGTGAATACTAATCCAAGCAAGAACCACACCACCAAGCCTGCTGGCCAGGATCACTCTACATCCAAAACCTCTACAATCCCTTAGAAAATCAGCTGCATCACGTATATGAAAATATATTGTTGAAGCATGTAAATGATACATTTTATATAAGTGCTGTGGCTAATTGTTCCTTGAAGGGGTTGTGAGCACCCACTAACAATGTCGACACAGAAGAATACAAAACAACTTGCAAATTATTTTCCTGGCTCAGCCTAATGGCAGCACACCTCGGGTCAACCCCGCCCCCTTGACCCCGTATAGGACATCCCTGTATAGAGCATAAAAGGACAGCAGTACCTGGAGACGGTGTTATTATCCTGTCCTTGCTCCGGACGTCCTGATTTCCTGCCGGCTGTCCCTGCGTTGGAAGGTCCCAGTTCAGGAGGGTAAAGTCCTCGCATGGTGACGCTCCTGGTGCCGGAGGTAGCGCTGGCATAAAACTGCCATCAGTCGCGCGGGAACAGCCATCTCGGGCTTCTTGCTAGTATGTCTGTCTGTACTGTGGGGGATAGGTGGACTTCAGGTGGACGCCGCTGCTCCATTCTCCTCCGCTTCCGGGTTCCGCGTTCCACCCGGCTGGCGCGCCACGGCGCCATCCCTGATTGGCCAGGCGGGCACAGCTGTGATGATTGGCCGGCAGGGGGGGCAGCAGTTTTATATCCAGGGGAGAGCGTTTCCTTCCCTGTGGCTGCCGGCTGCTAATGGGAGCGTTTTCCCGGTGAGTGGGGGAGGGGATGGGGTGGCGGGTTCCTGCTGTCTGTGTCCCTTGTATGTACTGATGTGGCTCCTTTCCCTGCAGCTTCCTCTGGCAGTCTCCCTGTATATTGTGGCTACTGCTGCTGCCCAGGATGAGCTCGCCGGTCACAACGCAGGAGGCACTGAAGTCTGTGGAAAGGGCTTCCACATCATGTCTCCATGGATGGATTTTCAGTGGACTTCCCGTCGGCCATAAGGCATGGAGTTGGTAAGGCACCACATGGTGCACAAATCGATAATATGCAGCTACAATTATGTGATTATGTCTGCAGGTATATGCGATTAACCTGCACCTCTAAGCAGAGATCACAAGGTGAAGACTGCTGTTTGGCCATGGTGTCAGTTCAGGCTGTCGTTGTGCCTGCAGGACTGCTAATGATTAGGCTGATAACAGGTGTTGCTGTGCTGAGCTGAATCTTTTCCATGAACTAAGCAAGGCTTGTCTCTGTAGGCTCCATGCAATGTGTTTATAATCTAATACTTGGGGTGATAATATCCTCTACATTGTCTAAGGTAGGTAAGCTACTAGTGCCAATTGTATGGGGCCTGTTAACCCTTCCTGCTTTCCATTGTGACTTCTAAATGATGCAGCAGAACCATTAACTGACATATGTACTGACAGCTATTGCTTACATGTTAGTTTTATGCACAGATCCTGTGATTGTTAGCATCAATTCCTGTCACTTGGCCTGAAATGCCTTTACAGCTCACCTACAATTGCAGGTGAGTCTATTTGCTGCTGGTAGTCGGAGACTCCTGGGGTGCTGCGACTGCCTGCGACTGGCTGGCTGCGGGCTCTGGGGCCTCAGTGCTGGGGGCAGATGGTATCCTCCATAAGGGTGTATGGCGTCCTGACCCTGCAGGGTGCAGGGGAGTATGTGGTCTGGGGCTACTTAGAGGCCTACAGTCGCATCACCCTGAACGCACCAAATCGCATTTTGATCTGGGAGACTAAGCAGGGTCGGACCTGGTTAATGACTGGATGTGAGACTGCCTGGAGATGCCAGGGGTTATAGGATACACCGCAGGTGTATATGCGATTAAGTTAACTTGTAGAAGTTTCTGTTGGTATGAACTATACTTCCAGAGATTATATCACTAGTATTTTAGCTCAGGGGAGCCAGAGACCCTGAACGAGGATCACATTCTGATGATCCAATTAAGGTTGGGATACTTTACAATCCACCAGGAAGCAGGGCCCCTAACAGATTGCGGGGCTGTAACATCAATTTCTTAAGTGCATTTAACGGATTACAAATGTTATTCCTGGCGTTGAAAGAGACACCTATCAAGGTGCTCTGAACCACATTACAGTAATTATTACCTGCAAACAAGTTAGGAATCGGCTTACATAGAGACCAGCCATGTTCACTAAGGTGAGGGCAGGTGAGTACATCTGAAAAAAAATAAATAAATAAAATAAAATATGCACAATATGGGCATATGGGTTGCAAAGCTCCCCAGCCTCAACACCAGCGTCGCTGCAGAGAAGGGGAAAAGCAACCTGATCCTTCGACAGAGACAGGCCCTCCTTAGCCTAAAGGAGTCGCTATGGAGTTAACTGCCAGGAGAGGCAGACAAAGTAAAACCTCACTTCAAATAATCACAGCGACATTGGGATTGGGGTGGCTGTGCAGCCGCCAAGATGCGATGCCAAGTTGCAGGCCAGAAACAGCAGAGACTGCGAAGATCTAAAGTCTCAATTGTCCAGAGGTAGGTGTGCTTAAAGGGGACCTCTACCTCAAAACAGTTGGCTAAGGAGTCTTGATCGGACTAGCCAGGAGGTAAGCCTCATAAAGCGGAGGTAACGCTGTTGGATCTCTGTTTACCGGGCAGGTCAGTTAACCCGGATGAGTAATCCCACAAGACGACACATACCTCTCTCAAAAGGTGAATCGCCAATGACCAGAGGATAAGCAAAGTAACAAAGGTGGAGTGACAGGTTAATCCTGGGATAAACACAGAGGATAATGGAACGAACCATAATCATTATCTGATGCTAAAGCCGAGTTCTCTCCTTTCAGGAAGCAACAGAGTCTGTTCGACCATGGTAACCCAGTAGGGGGCAGTCTATTACTAATACCAAGCAAGGTAATAGGAGACACAAATAGGGTCCTAATTGGACAGTGAGGTGGAAACAATGAAACGAATAGGAGACCAGTAACCGCTAAGTGGAAAACTCTCTCCATACACAGCAGAACACCCTAATGAGTAGGCCCAATTGACTGGACGGGCCATTTGTCTCTAGGTTGTCGCAATGGAGGCGAAATACTCCGAATGGAGGACCGATCAGGCTAGTTCTGAGGAATCGGTTGACAAAACTCCATCTCCAGGGGAAATT
>BLSH010049313.1:573241-594841 GCA_018402905.1 Glandirana rugosa
AAACTATATTTGCATAAATTAATAAAATATTAAAAAAATTATTTCATATAAATGTATTTTAGAATTTTTTAAAAAAATTATAAAATAATTAAATACGTTTATATCAAAAAATATAAATAGAAAACACACACACACACACACACACACACACACACACACACACACACACACACACACACACACACACACACACACACACACACACACACTGTACATACATACCTGCCCATGAACAAAACGGTTTTGTCTTTTTTTTGGCACTACGCATTAGAGATCCAAAACAGATTGTGTGGTGTATAAGCAGGCAAGTAATTCTTTATAGCAGCCTTTCTCAATCTTTTTAACATGAAGGAACCCTTGAAATAACTTTCCAGGCTCAGGGAACATCTACAGCTCACAGTACGATGGTCACTGGGAAAGATGCCCCTTACAGATGGCTAAAGAGACCATTGGCGTCAGCGGTTACTTATCGGAGAGGCAGGACTTGCCCATTGCTCAAGGGACCCCTGGATCCCTCTGGAGGATCCCTGGTAGAGAAAGGCTGATCTATACTAGGCACAGGAAACTTGCAGCTAAATTACGAGCCCCAGCAGGCGATGACCGCCATTGGCTGTTACTTTAGGATCCTCAAGATAATAAGTTGGCTTTCTTGATTAAAATGTTGCCATTAGGATTTAAAGCCTTCAAATATTGCCCTCAAGCTTCTTAATATCAGTTAAGTAATAAACATCTCATTACAGGGTGATAAGGGGTTAAATCCTGCAGGTGACAAGGACACTGCTAGCACAGACCCCTAGCCCCCCCTACTCGCTAGCTGGACATTGCATACAATAAGTGGGACCCTTACCCAGTGAGACAGCTGCAATCTTGCAGTTCCCAGTGTTGAGAAGACCGTCACATCTGCTCTGGACTAGGGACTAGTGGAGTGCACGGGACGGGAGGCGCGTGCATGGAAGGCACAACATGCAGGGGGGGGGCGCGCGCAGAGCGACCCAGTTTTGTTTAGGCTTTGACTCAGCTGCAGGGCAAATAGCAAACTCATGCCAAAACAAAGCTGGGGAAAAAAAGAGTGAGAGAGAAAGGAAGAGGATGAGAGGCAGATACAGAATGCAAAAGATGGGGGGAGAAGTAGACAGATAAGAGTGTGGAAAATAAAGGGGGGGGGGGGGGTGAGATAGAGAGTGCAAAGGATAGAAAGAGAGCGAGAGGGTGCAAGAGAGAGCGCCAGGAGAGTATACAAGGTCCTGATCAATATGTTGTGAAACTGACACCCATCATGTGACGGTCCCTAGCAGAATTTCTGTATTAATTGGCTCGCTGCAAAAAAAAAACAAAAAACTGAAGCTTAGAGCATCAGAAAGCTGCCAATCAAAGCCTGAGACCCACCATTCCCACATACAGAGAGCTGCAGTTTTAGTGCCGCCTAGATTTTTATTTACACATCTTCATCACAGCTACAACCCATCTACAGGCTTCTACTATAGACAGATTGAATTCTGTTGAACATGAATAGACTGGTGGAAAATTTTTCTCAACCACTTGCTTACTGGGCACATTTACCCCCTTCCTGCCCAGGCCAGTTTTCAGCTTTCAGTGCTATCACACTTTGAATGACAATTGTGCGGTCATGCAACACTGTACCCAAATTAAATTTTCATCATTTTTTTCATACAAATAGAGCTTTCTTTTGGTGGTATTTATTCACCACTGGGTTTTTTATTTTTTGCTAAACAACAAGACCAATAATTTTGAAAAAAAAAAAGTTTTCATAGTTTGTTATAAAATTTTGCAAACCGGTAATTGTTCTCTTTCATTGATGTGCACGGATGAGGCTGCACTGATGGGCACTGGTAAGGCGGCACTGATGGAGCACAGATGGGCAGTAATTAGCAGCACTAATGGGCACTGATAGGTGGCACTGGTAGGTGGTACTGGTGGGCACTGATTAGCAGCACTTATGGGCACTGGGTAGCTGCACTGACAATCACTGTGCGGGACGATGTCCCTTTTAAAGAAGCCAGTAAATCGGCTTGTTTTTTTTTCTCCTCACGCTGTTGGCACAAGGGGGGAAAAAAGGCAATTACCGGCTTCTGTTTACATCATGTGGTCAGCTGTCATTGGCTGACAGTAGATCACATGGTAAAAGGCTGGGATCAGTCACAGAGCACACTGCAGGGGGCGTGCGGCAGACATCCATGCACGCCTTCCCGGCAATTTAAGCCCGCGTTGTAGGCGTCTTTCGGCTATAGCACAGACATAAAGTGGTTAATCAGCCAGCTAAAGCCAACGTGTGGGGGTTGGGAAGGAAAGACCGCTTTCACACTAAGGCAGGTTTCAGGCACTTTAGCGCTAAAAATAGCACCTGAAAACTGCCTCCCATTCATATGAATGGGTGCTTTCACACTCAGGCGGTTGCGCTTGCAGGGTGGTAGAAAAAGTCCTGCAAGCAGCATCTTTGGGGCATGTTTGCAGCATTATAAGTAGCGCTCCAAAAAATGCCAAATGAAATGGCAGCACTCCTAAAGCGCCTTAAAAGCGATTTAAAAGTGCCACAAAAAAAAAAACGGGTAATTTTGCATTTTTTTTTTTTTTTTAAAAAGGTCACGTTGTCACGTGACATTAAAAGAAAAAAAAAAACCTGTCCAGCTAGCGCCCAAAAAGCACCGCTAAAGCACCGCAAAAACAACCGGTGCTTTAGCGGTTGTTTTAGCAGCGTTTCAGTGTGAAAGGGGTCCAAGTATGCGATTATCGTTGCATTCCTTCCTTTGTGTGAAATCCCTGCCGTTTCTGCCAGTCCCTCTGCTTTCCAATTAAAGACTGACCATACTAAGTAGGAGAGCATAGTGTAGTCAGATAAGTATACATGATCGCCAGCACACCATGGATCTTTAATTGTAGTCCAAAACTTTTACTGTAGAGAGATCACATCACAACAAAATAAGTGCTACATTTCGGAGCTGCGCAGGACCCCTTCGTCAGGCATGTGAGAAGCCTGTAATCCAGGAAAGTGTGCAATTGGAATTTGGACAACACATCGTGGTCGGTTCTCTAGCTGTGCTTGGAACTCAGTCTGCTCTCCTACAATGATCAGACTTGGCCTGACACTCCTCCTCTGCACAGCCATTCACTGGGAAGCTCAGTGTATTGCTGCTTTCCCTCCCCCAGCTCTTATGCAGCTGAAAACAGAGGGAATGTGATGATTTATAAAAAAGAGAAAAAAAAAAAAAAAAAAAAAAAAAAAAAAGGATTTATAATTTTTTTTATATCTATATAAAAATGTTTTGCCTTTCATTTCAATTTTAAACTGAATGGATTGTTTTACAAATCACTTTCATTTTACTTGTCAACGGTTCCTACCCTGTTACTATACCAGTTAAGGGAACCACCTTTTATATTGCCACCACTTCTGCCCAGCGAAAGCAGAGATTAACCCAGAGGTGGAGGAGAGGGGTTTACACACAAACACAAAAACACACACACACACACACACACACACACACACTTCACTCCACCTACCTAAATTAAAAAGTAACTCTATATTTGTTGAGGAAAAAAAAAAAAGAAAAATTTCCCTCTGGGTGATCTATGTACATTGTAAGGATTTTAACAAACTTTGTGGCAGATTTCTACCTTTTGTTATTCTGAAGAAACAGCTGTTTGTGTCCATGTGGGAAGTGAATTTTATAATTATCAATTAGCTGCTGCACTTGCGGGGTTCTAATGAGGAAAGTTGCCGGGTCTGCGTACCTTTAGACGTGATTTACCTTTGGGTGTATCTCACTAAAAATGACATTTTTGCTGTAGGGGATGCCCAAAGTCTAAATTGTATCTTAGTGCAGACTTCTGGAAAAATCAGTAACCCAATTACACAAGCAGAAAAGGACATATCTGGGAGGCGTTCTGTACACCATCTGGTTGCCACATTGTACTGCATTTCACATGAAATTATAGAGCTGCAGATTGAAAAGGAAAGGTAATTTTTAATAACATTCAATTACAATATGACTTGTGTAGAAATTGTATATGCTATATTTTTTTTTCAGATCATGAAAGTGAAATTACCCTTAATGCATTCTCTGCTTCAAGGTTAAAAAAAAAAAACCCCTTCTGTGCCAAAGGATCCCCTCAGCCCCCTTTTATACTTACCTGAGCCCAATCTCAATCCAGCCCTGTGCCCGAGAGCAGCATCTCTTTCGGCCGTTTCCCTCCTCACAGGGCAGATTGACAGCTTCCTCTACTGTCAAACAAACCTTGTGATGAGGGACTGGGGGTCAGGGCTGAGCCATGCCGTCTGTCTATAGACTATAGCAGCATGGCTCAGGATCCCACAGGGGCACTTGCTGAAGAGGTGGAGCCAGGAGCACCAGTGGTCGACCCCAGAAGAGGTGGATCGGGCTCTTTGTGCAAAACCATTGCACAGAACAGGTATGTATGACTTTTTTTTTTTCTTACTAAGATTTACAAGATTACAATTGCTTTAAGGCTGCCGTACATGGCTCTAATTTCAGATAATTTTTGCTGAACTAGCTGCAATTTGAGCCGAAGGCACCACATAGCTCTAGAAAAGTCGATTGTTCAACTATATTTGCTGAAGGGTAAAAAACGGTTGTCTGAACCACACCTGTATCCAAGCGCCTGTTTAGGTATTCTGATGGAGGTCAAAATACAATAGACAATGGGGGAGATTCGTCCATCCACGCTGTTAGCAGGCTGGCCGTAAGTATAGGCTTTAACATCAGCCCTGCTCCCTCTTCACTGTGCGGCCCTGCCACCCCACTTGACAGGCTTTGCAGAAAAAGGTTTTAGTATCATCCAGCTGGGCCCACCAAGTCCTATGGCTGGTCCCAACTCATGGCAGCCAACAGCCTCCAGCCATAAAGGAAAGTATGGCTCCAGCCAAAGGAACAAAGTGTCAAATGGTGTGCATGTAGCTAAACACAGCTGGGATGTTTTCCTGCAAAGGCTGTGTGGAGTACGGCAGTGCCAGAAGCTGGGCGCACACACAGATTATTTTCATTCAACTTGCAGGCTGAACAAAATAATCTAACAGATTCCCCCATCCACACTATACAGTGCAGATAAAGGAATCTCCTGCTGTGGCAATTGTATTCCGACAGCTGCAGCCAGAACCTGTAAAAATGAGATGAGCAGCCCCTTGTACAAAAGTTTTGACAACAGAGTGCAAATCCAAAGGTTTCTGGAATAAAATGGACAAAGCAGAAACCTCCCATTTTAGGGTACCAACAGCCAAATACTGGTCCACGCCTGACTGTGAGAAATAGATTACTCCCAGGGTTTGAGATGCCTGCTCTTACACCAGCGAAAGTGTGCCTTCCAGGTGTGATGGTAGACCATATGGGTGGTAGATTTCTCGCCTTGAGTACTGGGGGAATGACAGAGACAGAAATGACCCTATCCTTTTAGGACCTATGGAGCTAAAGCCTGGGACTGAAGCAGTATGGCCTTGTGACAAAACATCTGGCCTCTCTGGATAGTGCCAAGGCTCATGCGCCAGAGAGTCTGTGTTTATCTGTGTAGTAAGTATTCCTGTACCACTTTGGGGCAATTAGGATCACCAGATCCCATTTTTCCTCTAATTTGCAGAGTAGTCGAAAGATTCTCACCGAAGGCAATGCATACATCAGTCTGAACAAGGACCAAGGAATCACCAGGGCTACCAACGTAAGAGCAAGGGGATCCCTTAACCTGGCCAACTAGTTTTTTGTTGAATTTGGGGGTCATGATGCCCACATCTGGTGTTCCCCATTTTTGCCAGAGGATCAAGAAGATCTCTGGGTGGAAGGGCCAATCTCCTGATTCCAGGCATTGGGGACTCAAAATCCACTTGTCAATTTTCCATTCCCAGTATGTAGTGTGTTAGAATGTTGGTCTTCGCTCAGGAGAGAATTGGGCTCTCTTCCTTCAGAGCTGCCCAAATTCTGGTATCGCCCTTGGTGGTTTATGTAGGCCACAGCTGTGGCATAGTCTGATTGCACGCAGACTGGGTGACCATGTAGGAGAAGAGTCCAGTGAGGGAGAGTCAGTCTTATGGCTCTCAGTTCCAGAATGTTGACAGAGCATCAGCTCCTGTGGGGACCAGGTTTCCTGGACAATTAGGAAAACATAGATCCCACCCCAACCGCCCAACAAGCTTGTGTTGGTCATTACCACCTTCTAGAGAGGGAAGATATTTTTTGGGGGATTCTGGGGCCAAGTTGGAAATCCACCACTCCAGGAAGATTTTGCCTGTCTGGACAGCAGTAGTGGACAATCCACAAAAAGGGTCTGCTTGTCCCACATCATGAAAATGTTGAGCTGCAAGGGTCTCAAGTGGATCTAAGCAAAGGGAATCACCTACCAAGTGGCCCAGAAGCCTCATGCAGAAGTGAGTCAGTGGATGCCTGGTTGACCTAACTGTTGGAACATAGGAAAGCAATTTTTTCCTGGGTCGTGTCCAAGATTAGCCCAAAGTACTTTTACGCCAGAAGAAAAAAAAATGTAATCACTAAAATTACCTGTTACTCCAAAACGGACTGGAAAACATTATTTAATTCCGTTCTACCATTTACCAACTCACCTACACTACTAGAGAATCCCTAGAAAGTTTCTCGCTCTCTAATTTCTTATATGTGAATATATTTACCTGAAAGCATTGTCACCACTGTAACTGTGATATAGTCTGTTAATGTATACAACATGACATGAGACTATTGTTTGCCCTGTACTGTAGGATTTTTTTTAGTGTTTATTTTATTACAGGTTTACAGCGCCTTTCAAATTAAAAAAGATTATCCCTATATTCTCTAGATGGTGGGAGGGAAGGCAGACTTCTTTTAAGTTATTCAAAGTTTTGAAGAAACTGGATGGGCTTTTGGATGTTTGAAGGCAGAACATTGGCTATGGAATCTTTCAACAGGTGGTCTTCTAGGTATCACGTGACATGATTATTCTCAGATTTTAGCAGGGCCAGGAGCAGAGCCAGTACTTTTGTGAAGACTCTGGTGCAAAGGAAAGCTTGAATAGCAGGGCAACATAATGAAAGCCTCCCACAACAAAGCGTAGAAAGTGTTGGTGTTTGGCAGAGATGAGGATGTGAAGAAAGGCATCTTAGATGCCCACTGATGGCAGAAATTCCCCTGATCTAACAAAAGTAATGACAGATTTTGTGCACTTCATGTTTCCATTTGGTTTTGGAACCTTGAGTAGGTTTGGGTAAAACCATTTGAGTCTTTCCTCCTCAGGAACTGATATTACCACTTCTTGTGCCTGAAATTGACTAAGGGCAGCCCACAAGTCTGCCTCTATTTGAGGTGAAGCTGGCAGATTGGAAGGTAGGAATCAAGAGGGGGGGAGGGATAGAACTTCTATTTTGTAGCCCCTGGAAACAGATTCGAAGCAGAGGTCCTGAAGGTCTCTGATCCAGACTGGCACAATTGCCAAATTTCCCTCCACTCTAGGAGGTTGAGGTCTCCCCTATATTGTAAAGAGGGCTTTTGGGAAGGCTTGAGGGTTTTCGGCTTGCAATGAAAGAATGCCTCAAGCGAGCGAAAAAATTTTTTTTAGCAAAAAGAGGTAGTAGCCATAATAGTATCAGGCTTAGGATGTTTTTTGTGGGATAGCAGCACTTTCCCCCGAATAACTTCTTTGTTACATTTATCAGGGGATTCAACAAACAGGCATGGACCATTGAAAGGTGGGTAAAAAGATGCCTTTTGCAAGCAGGCTCGGCAGACCAAGCCTTTGACCGCAAAATTCTGCACATCTGCACAGAGAGCAGTGTCATCCTAGAGACCTGGCAAAAGACTTTTCTAGGGCATCAATACAAAATAGCAGCACCAAGGGTATGAGATGCAATTTTTGCAGCAGAACAGGGTCCTCAAAGACAAGATCATGTTCTCTGTTCATTTGCCCAGTCTAGTTAGAAATCGTCTGAGAAATGGCCATAATTGCAGTAAGGTTTCAAAGCTTCTACCAACAGCGTCCTACATGCGAGAACATCCTCAACAGGAATCGTGAGATGCTAGTCATACACATTCAACAACCCGCAGGCAATACTTGCTGCTCTTAGCAGACGCTTGGGGGTGCCATTAATTTATAATGTCACCCCCACACATCGGAAAATGTGGGGCGTTTTTGGGAGCGCAAAACTGCATGGTGCTGCGCCCATGTTTTGAAAAAGGGGTTGGGGACTTTTTCCCCATATTTCCCACAGGTACAGCAGCCCATGCAAATGAATAAGCTGCTGTCCCCATGCAAAAGTGGCAGACAGGACCTGCACAAGTGTCAACTAGCCTTATAAACTATTCCATAGAAGCTTTTAGCAGTGTCCAATCACCTGAAGATAGCAGCATATAACCATGGTCTATGAATAAAAGTCCCATGTCCTGTACTGTATGATTAACATAGATAATGTATTAAAGTGTAAAACTATACAGTATTTGGTATACAATTTTATAAGAAACTGCTAAGATTCCTAAATACAACCAACTGACACTTCACCCTTCAATATTATGGCAGAAGAGCTAACAAGAAGTTTGAGATCTGACACCCTGCATTATACCGAGAGTACAACCTGCAAGCAGCAGTGTAAATAATAATGATGTAAATAACACGATCATATGCTGAATTTTTTTCTGGTTTATTTCTACTGTGCTATGGCTCCTGAGGAATAGAACTGGCCACACACCAGTCCAAATCATTTACATTTTCCCCCAAAGTGTCAGTCTGTTAGTGCTGCAGATTTAGAACCTATAAGTTGATTTTCACTGAAAGGATTTTGGTGCCTTAGCATTATGGAAGGCAGGGGTATTTAAATAACTCCTACGATTAAATCACAGGGTTTTATAACCTGAAGCACGCAGCTGCTATTTAAAATCCGATTTAAATCCACATGAACTAAACAAGGCATATGTCAGCATCATCATATCACATTATATTAAATGGTAAATCAAGTCTTACAAAAAAATAAAAATAAAATTTAAAAAAAAACAAAAAAAAAAAAAAAACCACACACCTGAACACCCCAATGTGAACTAAGGTAAAAATTATGTCGAGCCCTAAACTTTAACTTTTATTTAAACATGTAACTGTTTAATATTTAAATTATGTTGTTTTTGTTTTGTTGTTTTAAAGCGGAGTTCCACCCTAAAGTGGAACTTCCGCTGGTTGGATTCCTCCCCCCCTCAGGTGTCACATTTGGCACCTTTCGGGGGGGAGGGGGAAGAGGACACCTGTCTTTAGACAGGTGTCCTTTTCCACACTTCCGGGAGCTCTGGCCAGCGGACGCGGCCGCTGACGTCGGCAGCCCGGCTCCCTCCTCCCTGCCCGCTCTGCTTCTGGCCACCTGGCCAGTAGCAGAGCTCGCGCATGCGCGGTAAGGTGCCCGGCGTGAAGCTGTACTGCTTACACGTCCGGGTTCCCTTACCCGCGATGGAGGCGGCTGCACCCGTCCCCCGATCCGAAGATCGGCGGCGGGTGCCGACATCGCTGGACTCCAGGACAGGTAAGTGTCCTAATATTAAAAGTCAGCAGCTACTGTATGTGTAGCTGCTGACTTTTAATTTTTTTTTTAGCCCTCGGACCTCCGCTTTAAAGTGGTGCTGTGGCTGTAAAATATCTGGCGATCCTGCCAGTTCCCCATTTCAGAGTGGCAACACTGAGAAGAAAAATCCGGAATGGCAGCACACTCACCGATAAAAAGCAGATTCTTTTATTGAAAATATGAGCAAAAATGGGGGATACAAGGGGGGTGGGGGAGGAGGACAAGGTTGACGCGTTTCACACTTCCAAGAGTGCTTTGTCAAAAGCACTCTTGGAAGTGTGAAACGCTTCAACCTTGTCCTCCCCCCGGCGTGTATCCCCCATTTTTGATCACATTTTCAATAAAAGAATCTGCTTTTTATCGGTGAGTGTGCTGCCATTGCGGATTTTTCTTCCCATAATCTCTCTGGCAGTGACAGGGCGTGCACCTCACCGCATTCAGCAGGATACACATTTGGGAGCAGCTGAACCTATAAACTAACCTGGAGCTGCGGTTTCTTATCCTTTCATTGAAAGTGGCAACACTATAGTGGGCAATCTAATTTCTTCTGTGTTGCCACTGGTTCTGTTCTCTCAGAGAGCCACCCCACGTAACACTCCTTGATGTTACATGCAGGGTGGTTCAGGGATCTTGAGCGATGGCGGAGCATTTCCTCCTTGTCTGCTGTTTATAATTGAGATCTACGTGAATGTGTGGACGGGGCTCCAGCAGTCATGTAGTTATGTTAAAAAAAGTGATCTACAGTATATGTAAATAAAATCATGTGAAACAAACCCATGAAAAGCAAATATGGGGCAGCTGAAAAGAACACACAGTTTTTTTATTCATGTGCATACAGCACTGCTTGCATGTGTTTCCATTTGCATTTAGATAGGATTTTTTTTTTTTTTTTAAAGCAATCATGTGACAGACCTTTGTCCACATGTTGCACATATACTTTATTTACAAGCCTTCTAATTCATCAATATACATGCCTTGATTGTAAGAATTTCATATATTATATACATAGTAAATTAAAGCATGCACACTTGCGGTTAAATGTCACTTTAAAGCCCTGTACACGCAATCAGAAAATCGTATGAAAAATCAATCTAATCAATCGTACGATAATCAGATCGTTAGTACAGAGCTTTTGAGAGCCGATCCTGACAGTTCGTCCAATATTATCCGATCGGACAGGATCTGAAGAAAAATTCTCTTGTACGATGCCCAATCGTACGATTTTGTTCAACCAGTACAGCCGTCGTTCAAAAATGCAATACAAATACACAACATTGCATCACTTCCGATTTTTTATTCAGTCGTACAAGAATTTTCGTGACTTAAAGTGGTTGTCAACTCTTGATAACCACTGCACGGTTTAGGAGATATACAGTATATTGGTATGTGCCAACGTCATTTCGACACATGCGCAGTGAAGAAATGGCCTCAGTGCCGTTTCTTCACTGACAGCGCGCCGCGATTGACGGCTCCTGCGTGCATGCACGGGAGTGACGTCACGCGACTCCAGCCAGTCACAGCTCGCGGCCCCGGAAGGAAGAGGGGCGAAGATGGACGCTTCCTTCTGTGGGAACAGCGCGGGCGGCGATGGCAGGAAATTAGCCTATTATGCTTCTACATTGCAGGTGAATAAGAGGAAGTAAACCCATTAGGGTTTACAGCAGGGTTTACTTCCTCTTTAAGTAAACTCTTCCGATCTGAGATTAGCATGCAAAAAAAAAACAAAAAACAGATGATCATTCGTCCGATAAGGTGTGTACCAGGCATTAGGCAGCAAAGATCACATGGTCTCTGACTACCATGAGCACTGTGGCTGTTTTATCCACTTTAGGCCTCATACACAGGGGCGTTCTGAAAAAATGAGCTGTAACGTCGGTACCGACGCTAGGAAAAAATCAGCGTTAAAAACACAATTTCATCAGCGTTTTGCATTGGCGCTAATGCATCCTATTGAGCGTCAGCGCTAGGTCGCGTTTTGCTTAAAAAGACATCCCTCTATTTTTTGACATTTTAAAGCATAAAACGCCAGCACTAAAAACGTCCGTTAACGTTGCTGTGGCGCTAATGCACATTATTGAGCGCTTTGCAGGCTCAGGATCAAAAACGCTCTAACGCTGCAGCTTCGGAATGTGTGTGTCCTGCGTTAGTTCTACAGCTTAAGAAGGCCGACGCCACTTACAGCTCAAAAATGTCAACGTGTGTATGAGGCCATTTATTAACATGGTGTGTAGTTCTTAAGCTGTAAAACATGTCAAAAACGCGGCGTTAACTCCCACGTGTATGAGGCCTAATATACTGTATGGTCTTTATGCTATCTAAGCAGGAGCCACTGATTAAACCTTTCTGAATGCAGCATTTTCAGGAATCACCATCTCTAAAATCCTGCATGCAAGGCTGACAGCCACCTAAGGTTGCCACCTGTCCGGAATTCACCCGGGACAGTCCGGGTTTTGAATCAGGTGTCCGGGTTACAGTCGTCCTGAAACCCAGACACATTATATACCCGGACTGCGGCTCCCTAAATATATTTGACAACTGTCCTGCCATCACTTTGCCCTGGGATATGATCCGGAAAGTGCTGCATAAGGATTTCCAAACCGCTGCACCTACAACCTCTCACTCCAGCATGCAATGTCATCCTTGCATGTTGTGTAGTCGGGGGCGGGGGGGGAGAGCTGGGGAGAGGAGCAGGGTGGAGCAGCTCTCCCCAGCTCTTTTTTTCATATTGTGAAAAATAATGTTACGCCGAGTAAAATGGTACCCAACATGTCATGCTTCAAAATGGCGTCCGCTCGCGGAATGGCGAAAAACTTTGCAACTAAAAAATCTCCATTGGCGACGTTTAAAAATTTCAACAGGTTAGCAGTTTTGAGTTACAGAGGGGGTCTAGTGCTGAAATTATTGCTCCCGCTCTAACGATCACGGCGATACCTTACGTGTGGTTTGAACACCGTTTTCATATGTGAGCGGGACGTACGCATGCGTTCGCTTCTGCGCAAGAGCTCGCGTGGATGGGGCGATTTAAATTTTTTTTCAATTATTTATTTTACTTTTTATTTTTACACTGTTCTTTTTTAAAAAAAAAAAAAATGTGATCACTTTTATTCCTATTACAAGAAATGTAAACATTCCTTGTAATATAAAAAAGCATGCCAGGACCTCTTAAATATGAGATCTGGGATGAAAAAGACCTCAAATCTCATATTTACAGTAAAGTGCAAAAAAAAATAAAAAAAAATAATAATAATAATAATAATAATTTGAAAAAATTACATTGCAAAAAAAAAAAAAAAAAAATTATGGGCCCTTTAAGACCGTTGGGCGGAAGTGACTTGTGACGTCATTTCCGCCCTGCTGTGTTATGGAGCCGATAGGCCTCAGCCCTGATGCAGTGGATTGGCTCCTGAAACCAGCTTCACGGGTTGATGTCAGTTTGGAGGAGCGGGCGCTCCTTGGCAGACTGCATTTGCAGCACACTTTCCTAGGCAGTGTCCACATGCAATGCTGGACCTCCTCAGTGGAAGGGATTCCCCATATCCACATCAAGTGTGTGGATGGGGAAATCAAGTCCAAGTCATTTTCTTTCGTTCAACCCGCTGGTTGAATGAAAAAATAAAATGGTGTATGGTCAGCCTAATGCACATTATAAGCAGCTCACAGTGTGCAGTGAAATCAGAGTTTGCAGTTTCAGTAGAGGAGAGGAGCCTGTACAACTGTGTAAGACTGAAGAGCAGGCTGGAGTTCAGCTTTAGGTAGCAGCGATGTCACACCAGGACAGAGACAAGGCCAGAGTGCTTGGGCATCTCATAACATCTGCACAGAGGACAGAGCGGGGGGAATGAAACGCACTTAAACTCTCCATTTCCTGAAGGATTACCTTCCATGCAGTGAAAGCAGATGGATGGGGGCGCCTGTAATCCTGCCATCTAATCTGCGGGGGAGACAGAGGATGATCTGCCAGCAAGTCTACAGCCAGAGTTCAAAGTGCAACAGACACAACAGCGTGTCCAAGAACAGAGAAAAGGGTGGCAGGTGACACAAAGACAGAGTCAGCCGTGCCGACATTCTGGCCTGCAGAGGGACACTTCAACAAAACAGTAAAATAAAATGACTCAATGATTTATCAAACTGTGTATTAACTCTTTTCAGTGTTGAAGTTTATAGAGCTGCTCCTTTCTTGCTTCTAGTTAGGTTATCGCATGAAACAAATATTGCAAATCTACACAGGATTACAGTTCTCCTTTCAAGGGGTTCCCCTAGAACAGGGATATGCAATTAGCGGACCACCAGCTGTTGCAAAACTACAAGTCCCATCATGCCTCTGCCTCTGGGTGTCATGCTTGTGACTGTCAGAGTCTTGCTATGCCTCATGGGATTTGTAGTTCTGCAACATCTGGAGGTCCACTAATTGCATATCCCTGCCTTAGAAGGTAAGCGGATTTTGGGCATGGCCCCCCTTTAGTGTCCTTAATTTCAACTTGTTTAACCACTTCAATACCAGCCACCACACACCCCTCCCCCCCCCCCCCCAAAACTTTGTAAATAAGTACATTTTCTCCATCACTTATGGACACTGATGAGGCACTTATATGCAGCACTGATGGGTGGCAATGACAGATGCACTGTAAGGTTCCCATTCTCTGGTGGTCTAGGGTGGCATCTGAAGTTGGCACCAAGTGCCATCCATGTTAGGAATTGTGTCCATTACCTGGTGGGTCTATGGTGGGCTTCCCTGGTCGGCTCCTAGTGGTCCCTGGGTGGACTCTCCCTAGTGGTCCCTGGGTGGCGATCCTAGGGGGGGGATGCACTGATAAACACTCAGCACAGACCCCCTCTGCCAGGAGAGCAGCCGATCGGCTCTCCGCTACTCACGTCTGCAGACGCGAGTTGAGGAAAAGCCGATAAACAGCTCTTCCTGTTTACACTGTGACCAGCCAGGATTGGTTACGGCTGATCACATGGTAAAGAGCTTCCGATGGAAGCTCTTTACCAAGATCGGTAATGCAGTGGGTCAGACTGACACACTGCACCACAGATTGCCGCGATGTGCGCCCCCATGGGTGTGCGATCGTGGGTTATCCTGAATCATGTCATATGACGTCCGGTAAGGATAATGAACCCTCCGCTCGGACGTCATTTTACTATAGTCCGGGCGGGAAGCGGTTAAGGTCACCATACATTAGCAGAACTTTGTCTAAAACGTTCAAATGAAACTCAAGAAAAAAAAAAAAAAACAAAAAAAAAAAACAACTTTTGTCAGAGCATTCTATATGGACTTCTATCATGGACTCGACAAATTTAGAATGAAAACCATGAAACACGTTGTTCGATTGTCATGCCATTGTTCTACATTCTGCATACAATTTCAGGATGCACAGGCACATAAAGCAAGTATGATTTTTTCTGAGTGAACTAAATCCCCTTGCAATTTTATTCACCCAAGAAAAAAAAAAAAAAAACACCTTCATCCTTTGATTTTCCTCGTCATTTAATCACTTCAGATCTGGAAGGTTTTACCCCCTTCATGACCAAGCCATTTTTTGCTATTTAGCACTGCACTACTTTAACTGGTAATTGCACGGTCATGCAATGCTGTACCCAAACTACATTTATATAATTTTTTCCCACGATTAGAGCTTTCTTTTGGTGGTATTTGATCACCACTGTTTTTTTATTTTTTATTATATAAACGAAAAAAGACAGAACATTTTGAAGAAAAAAAAAAAAAGAATATTTTTTACTTTGATATAAAACCTACCCAATAAAAAATAAATAAATAATTAAATATTGAATTTCTTCAAAAACGTAGGCCAAAATGTATTCTGCTACATACCTTTGGTAAAAAAAAATTCCAATAAGTGTATATTGACTGTTTTGTGTGAAAGATAAAGTGGCTACAATCATATATATACTGTAATTTACATATTTTTTCTATTAGTTTGCATGTTCTCCCTGTGCCTGCGTGGGTTTCCTCCGGGTACTCCGGTTTCCTCCCACACTCCAAAGACATGCTGTGAGGTTAATTAGATCCTGTCTAAATTGGCCCTAGTATATGTATGAATGTGAGTTAGGGACCTAGATTGTAAGATTGTTAGATTGTAAGCTCCTTGAGGGTAGGGACTGATGTGAATGTACAATGTATATGTAAAGCGCTGCGTAAATTGACGGCGCTATATAAGTACCTGAAATAAATAAAATAAATAAATATTAGTAATGGCAGTGATCAGTGACACTAATTGAAGGCGGGGGGGGGGGCCTACTGACAAACTGACATCACCAGTGAAACAAATACAGTGATCAGTGCTAATATACACTGTCATTGTACTAATGACACTGGCTATGGAGGGGTTGACATTTAGGGGTGACAAAAGGGTTAACTTTGTGCCTAACAAGGTTTACAGTGCTGTTTTCAATAACCAATGTGCCAGTTTGCAGGGAGTAAAAACCGGCACATCGCTGCCGTCTACCAATACAGGGCTCTTTTTTGTCATTTGCTCCCCAGATCAGCAGGTTCTGGCCATAAATCATTTGCGCCCTACATGGAAATGCAAATCACATATATTTGGAGAGTGGTTAAATGTTACAAAAATAATTTTCTTTTTAACAAAATTCTACTGGCTTACGGACAGTTTTAGTCTGGAGATTGTCATCTGCGCAAGTTTATGAAATAAAACTGAACTCCCAAAACCTGTTGATTTTTAACTACTCTTTTCTTTTTTTTTTTTAAATAAATGTAAAAGTTTATTTATGTAATCTGGATGGATCAAGTTCCTCTAATTTGCAACTTATGGACCTACTTGTACATTAAAAAGACAACGGCAAAAGCTCTTTTGGTCACACTTCTCCTGTGAGTCACAGGAGTGCACAAAGTTCTGTGCTCCTGTGACCCAGATTCAGCCAACAGTGGGCTAAACCCATGTTATAAGTGCAGCGCTACTGAAAAATCATGTTAAATATTAACTTGCATCATAGAAACAATAAAACACACAAACTTTAAAGTGTAAAAGTGCTGAATTTTGCAAATAGTGCTTTAACATAAATCACATAGTGAAATACATAATGTCCATTCAAAAAAAGTGATTTGTGCAACTGCCGTGCTAACGCAGCAATAAACATAGCATTCGGACTATGGTGACTCCTTAGTGAAACAGCCCAAGGGAGTTATGTCTCCAAAACTGTGCAAACCGAATAAAGTGCTGTGTGCTATCCACCACCGTTCTCACATCCTGCTCACCTCAAAGCAAAATACAACCAGCAGCAATCCCCACCATGGGATAAAGCGAGTGACTGGCCAAGTCTCACACAGACTATCTTCTGTAATTGCAGACGTTTCTTCTGGACCCAGGGGACTTAGAATTCACTCATAGGATATGTGAACAGAGAAGACAAATATCTAGTGTTCTCTATCTTACAAACTATTTATTGCGATAAAAAAGGTAGAGATGCACTTACAAACAGAGCACATTGAGCCGTGCTAGCTTGTAGAGATACAATTACATTCCAAAGATGACTAGGGCGTGACGTCCGACTGCAGACTCCGCTCCCTAGACGCGTGTCGTCATAGGCATGACTTATTCAGTAGGGGCAGCTCCACCTAGCTAGCACGGCTCAATGTGCTCTGTTTGTAAGTGCATCTCTTTACCTTTTTTATTGCAATAAATAGTTTAACCACTTCACCCCCGGAAGGATTTCCCACAATAGGACCAGAGCACTTTTTGCGATTCGGCACTGTCGCTTTAGCCGACAATTGCGCACAAACAAAATTTGCGTCCTTTTTTTCCCCACAAATAGAGTTTTCTTTTGGTGGTATTTGGTCACCTCTGCATAATTTCTGATCGCCGCTATAAACAAAAAATAGCGACAATTTTGCAGAGAAAAAATTAATTTCTTACTTTTTGCTAAAATACAAATCCAAAAAAATTATAAAAAAAACAAAAAAAAGTATTAATCGGTTTTGGCTGATTTATAGTCTTCCTCATATTTTTGTTGAAAAAAAATAAAAGTATATGGCAAATCGGCGTTTATTGATTGGTTTGCGCAAAAGTTGCTGCGTTTACAAACCATGAGAATTAATTTCTGGTGTTTTTAGTTTTTTTTTAGTAATGGCGGGCACTTTGATATTGGGGCGGGCATGTCGGACATGTCTGACACTTTTTTGGGACCAATGACATTTATACAGCTATATCCACTGATTACTGTATAAATGTCATTGGCAGTGAAGGGGTTAACCGGGGGGGGGGGCGATCTAGGGGTCAACTGTGTTCCCTAGGCGTGTTCTAACTGTGAAGGGGCTGGGCTGTCAGGGGCATAAGAGATCTAACTGGTCCCAGTGACAGGGATTAGTAGATCTCTTAGATGCCACTTGTCAGAACGGGGAACCGCCATGTATACATCGGCCGTTCCCTCCCTCTGGCAGCTTGCTGGCGGACATCGGGTCCGCCCAAGCCGCGAGCACACTCGTGCCCCCTAGCTGCGCGTCCGTGAATCATTGCCAATCTACGGCGATTCGCAAGACAACGCCACACTGCCGCAGTAAATATACTGCGCGCGGTCAGGAAGTGGTTAAGAGAGCGCACTAGATATTTGTCTTCTCTGTTCACATATCCTATGAGTGAATTCTAAGTCCCCTGGGTCCAGAAGAAAGGTCTGCAATTACAGAAGAGCAGATAGTCTGTGTGAGACTTGGCCAGTCACTTACTTTATCCCATGGTGGCGATTGCTGCTGGTTGTATTTTGCTTTGAGATGAGCAGTATGCGAGACCGGTGGTGGATAGCACACAGCACTTTATTCGGTTTGCACAGTTTTGGAGACATAACTCCCTTGGGCTGTTTCACTAAGGAGTCACCATAGTCCGAATGCTATGTTTATTGCTGCGTTAGCACGGCAGTTGCACAAAGCACTTTTTTTGAATGGACATGATGTATTTCACTATGTGATTTATGTTAAAGCACTATTTGCACAATTCAGCACTTGCACTTTAAAGTCTGTGTGTTTTATTGTTTCTATGATGCAAGTTAATATTTAACATGATTTTTCAGTAGCGCTGCACTTATAATATGGGTATAGTTTTATAAAGTGAAGTGAAAGCTTTTTGGTGTTAGCAGCTACTGTTGCCTGTATTGAGTGGTTAACATTCAGTTTGAGCAATAGCATGTTTGAAAATTATAGGTTCTATTTTATTTGCGCTGATTGGTTCACATCGGGCGCTAAAGTCCGCTGTTGGCTGACATCACAGAGCCATTCCAGGCTTTGCATGGATCCTGACAATGTCAGGAACAGCACCGATGCCTAGATGGTAGCTGGCTCAGCCTCTCAGTGTGCCAATGAGAGCCTGAGCCAGTCACTTCCACCCCCTTCCACGGTTTGGTGGTCTAGTGAGCGCTGGAGGTGCAGTGCACAGAGCAGTGACTGACAGTCTCCACTCTGTGCTCAGAACAGACTCGAGAACTTTGTGATCAGCGATCTTTTAGCACTTATTTCTTTCTTGGCGTAGAGCCGGTGGGGTACAGCTGCAATATTGAGTCGGTTCTGCAGCCATCTAGGGGACTACGTTTAATATTTTTGGTTTCTGTTATTTCAATAATCAACGCTTCGAAAATTTCACCCAGCATCAATACCTGGTGAGTTTTTTCCTGTGGGTACGTCTCTGCTGTTGAATCATGCTGCATTTAGATGCTATACCTTTAATCCATCAGTGATTGAAAATCTCTGTGAACACTGGACTCCATATGTTGTGAAAGACAAATTATTTAAGCCGGTTTGCTGTGTCCCCAGCCACCTGGAGAGGTTAGCATTTTTGTCAAAACATTTTCACATTACTAGTACTTGTAGATTGACCCTGTCTGCTTGCCTCTTTCCATTATAATTTTCACTTTAGGGGTCATCAGGCAGCTGCTTGAAGAGTGTCAACTCTACATTAGAACCCTTTGTTTCGGATTTCCAGGCTCCCGCCATCTGTAAGGGTTTTTGCACTTTGGACTTATAGAATAAGGGATGAATGAGCACAAGAAGAAGCATATCAGGAGTGTGCCAATTCTCATTCATTGTTCAGTGAGGAGGGTGAAGGTGAGGAGTTCATTACACAAAGCTGCAGAACTGCAACAGTCAATAGTGTTGCAGTCCTGCTACTAATGAAGCATAAAAATACAGTGCGGATCAAAAAAGTGGCTGAACCAAATTTACTTACCCATCCTCCCTGCTGGATGATGTAGTCAGAACACATTTCCTCAATATACGATACTCCAAGTTGTACAAGATTGTTTAGCTGACGATCCCCACGCCTTGTGAGTTCCAGCAGGAGGCGCTGTAAGAGGACCAGAGGGACCAAGACCTGTAAAATACGGCAGCAGGTGACATTTCATTATACTTTCCATAATCATTTGTAAATCAAAATATCAAATCGCATTTCACACTGTATTATGACATAAGAGGGAATATGGACAATGAGTCTTTCCGAGTAAAAGGATATGAAAGAATCCCTGTAATCGCACATTCATCTGCCTTGAGAGTAGTTGTACCATGTTTCATGGATGGCCAAAGCACCAGTGACAAACCAGATGACTGCTATGCAATGACAACGATTACAGAAGAAGTCATTAAGTATTAAATATTTTTCCTGTACCCAGCAGGTGTCAGCTGTTTTTCACATATTCCAGGCTCTCATTGGCTCCTCTGCTGTAAAAATGCTGTTTACGGGGCTGAATAACTCAACACACAAGTGAATAAGTCAGAGCAATGTCCACTTCATACAAGGTTTCAATTAGAGACAGTGTGCTTGAAAGGAGGTCACTAACTGCTTAGTTATCCCTTTTGGAAAACTAACAGAGAGCTCTGGAAATCACAAGTTATGGGTGCATCCTATATATGATGTCTTTTTACAATATCTCACAAAAGTGAGTACACCACTCACATTTATGTGAATATTTTATTATATCTTTTCATGTGACAACACTGAAGAAATTACACTTTGCTACAATGTAAAGTAGTGAGTGTACAGCTTGTATAACAGTGTAAATTAGCTGTCCCCTCAAAATATCCTAACACAAAGCCATTAATGTCTAAACCGCTGGCAACAAAAGGGAGTACACTCCTAAGTGAAAATGTCAAAATTGGGCCCAATTTGCCATTTTCCCTCCACGTTTCATGTGACTCGTTAGTGTTACAAGGTCTCAGGTGTGAATGGGGAGCAGGTGTGTTAAATTTGGTGTTATCGCTCTCACTCTCTCATACTGGTCACTGGGAGTTCAACATGACACCTCATTGCAAAGAACACTCTGAGGATCTGAAAAAACTGTTGCTCTAAATAAAGATGGCCTAGGCTATAAGAAGACTACCAAGACCCTAAAACTGAGCTGCAGCACAGTGGCCAAGACCACACAGCAGTTTAACAGGACAGGCTCCACTCAGAACAGGCCTCGCCATGGTCGACCACAGTTGAGTGACGTGCTCAGTGTCATATCCAGAGGTTGTCTTTGGGAAGTAGACGTATGAGTGCTGCCAGCATTGCTGCAGAGGTTGAAGAGGTGGGGGTCAGCTTGTCAATGCTCAGACCATATGCCGCACACTGCATCAAATTGGTCTGCATAGCCGACATCCCAGAAGGAAGCCTCTTTTGATGATGCACAAGAAAGCCTGCAAACAGTTTGCAAATTACTGGAACCATGTCCTCTGGTCTGATGAGACAAAGATAAACTTATTTGGTTCAGATGGTGTCAAGCGCGTGTGGCGTCAACCAGGTGAGGAGTACAAAGACAAGTGTGTCTTGCCTACAGTGTCATGGTCTGGGGTTGCACGAGTACTGCAGGCACTGGGGAGCTACAGTTCATTGAGGGAACCATGAATGCACTGAAGCAGAGCATGATCACCTCCCTTTGGAGACTGGGCCGCAGGGCAATATTCCAACATGATAATGACCCCAACACACACCTCCAAGACGACCACTGCCTTGCTAAGAAATCTGAGGATATAGGTGATGGACTAGCCAAGCATGTCTCCAGACCTAAACCCAGTTGAGCATCTGTGGGGCATCCTCAAACAGAAGGTGGGGGACACAAGGTCT
>BLSH010049313.1:597689-608256 GCA_018402905.1 Glandirana rugosa
GTCACCGCCGACCACTTCAAAAACCTAGCCCCCCGCGGTCCGGGGCGGGAAGGTAAACTGGGGAGGATGAAGAAGTAGGAGGGGTCAAATGGAAGGGCGGGGCCTGGCGCCCCCCGATCCAAAAACTTCACCAGCCGCCACTGCTGGGGAAGTGCGCTTGCAGGAGAGGAATAAAAACTCCTGCAAGCAGAATTTTTGGGGCGCTGTGGGAGCGTTGCATACACCGCTCCTCCATCACCCCTGCCCATTGAAATGAATGGGCAGGGCTTCCGAAGCCCCAGTGTGAAAGGGCCCTTATAATAAAGATTGCTAACCACTTGCGGATAAACTGGATGCACTACAGTACTACACACTCCCCCCAAAACCATCATGGAAGCACACGGGGTCCTTGCACCCAGCTGCAGCCCCACCCCCTCCTGTCAGCAATTCACAACTGTCAAAATGACAGCCAGGAGCTGCTGTGTAAATACAGCAGCTGCAATAGCTGTTGCTGTGAAAAATAAAAATGTTTGCAAAACAATATCACCAAAAGAAACATATGCATTATTGATTTTATCATCTCAGGTAATGAAATAGCCCATAGCAGAAAATGTAAACGCTGCTTTGGTGTTTAGTGGGGATACAGGTGTGAAAGCTGAGGTGCCTAAGACATAAATCAGAACAGTTGTTTAAACAAAATCAATGACATTCTTCAGGGCCAGTCCCTTGCCTGAAGCTTGGGTGGATTCCTAGAGCAGAGATTGGGCACCCCAGACAGCCTCCCGCACTCCAGAACAGGTAGACTGAATGCGTTTCCACAAGAGGGGCAGATAATTTGCAAGACAAATGAGTAAAAATCAGTCTTTTATTGCCACGTTAACCACATAATTCTCTTAACGCACATCCAACTGCATATTCTGGTCTCTTACCTTGTTCCATTCAGTGGCATGCAGAGCTGCGGCTTCTGCCTCCTTCTTGAACAGGTCAGAGGTCAAGTTCCTGCAGGGATGAAGTAAAGAGATAACCAATCTGATCTTGTATATTCTCTGGCTGTAAAGCTTAAAATAGGTCTCCCCAATTCCAAGTACCTAACTCTAAAGAGTTCTTTTCTAGTTTGAATAGAATGGTGACGAATTAAAAATGCTATTGGGTTTTAAAATCCATTGGTGACCCCATTTGGGAGTCACAATACTTGCTGTCCCTGTGACACCTATATAAACTATGGGCAGCTGCAGTTGTCACCGGGACAGAAAGACACAATTAAACTCAAGAACTAAAAGTAATGTAAAGCAGCTCACAAATCCCTAGAAGTGATTTTTCCAGGCCAAGGACATTTTAAGCAAGTACAGGAAATCGCTGTTGATCCTGCCAGAAATGCAATGTGCTTGTCACTTCCTCTAAGCCTTCTGTGAACTATTAACCTGTAAACGATTAGCTTTTTTTATTCTGGATCTTTTGGATCTACTGGTGGTTTGGGGCAGAGAACGAGCCCCTGCTTGGCTACAGGCACCCGGTCAGCCAAGAGTTAACTCAATATGATGGGGCTAGGAGTGGCAAATACATATAATCACTTAAGTCTAGCCTGGGTGACAGCCATGGCTTTCTTGACAGATACAATACAGTGATAGAAGTGTGTTACTGGCAGGATCACCAGGCAAAAATAAAAGGAAATGTAACCTGCATTATATTACATTTTTTTGTTTTGGGTTCATATAGTAACATATTTAAATGAGCAGAACAGCCAGTGCTACTAAATAAGCCAAGGTTTTATTTTTTATAGTATGAAAAAGAGGTGGAGCCATTTACTTTTTATTATGTTCTCTGTCCTTATTCACTAGTTTTCCACTCACGTTATGTTCCGGTGACAAAAGTGAAGGACACAGAAAACACATAACCACAAGGTTATGTCAAATCTAAATGTTCAGAAATCCGACTGAGGATTTATTTCCCATTATGTTCTATGTTGCAGCCATTGACTGCTGAAGAGGGAGATTACCCCCATCACAGGACTGATAAACCAACAAACTCTGCTGGACCTAGATTGTCTTAATAATTCAGCACTGTCTAAATGCCATAGTGCGCCTACAGCATGAACTGGGTAGAGCAAAGTTCATTACACCAAAGGCATAATTGTAGCACTGACCTCTGACTCACCTTAACTACAAGAAGGGTAAGGCGAGCCATACACAGTGCACATTTCCTGCAATCACAGGTTGCAGGAAAGAAATCTGCACGATTCCCCCATCAACACAGACAGTGTTGACAGGGAAATCCTTCCTGTAAAGTGTGTGTGGGTGGATGGGGGTGTCGGAGGAAGCCTTCCCCACAGGGAGAAGAAAGTGATTATATTTGCTAGCGATAAATCTCAAGAGAATCCAGTATGCTGGTTGTACCCAAGTTGATCAACTTGGAACATTCAGCCTGCCCATTAACCACTTCAGCCCCGGGGCCCACTAACCACTTCAGCCCCGGGGGTCTTTTCCCTTTATACACTTAAAAATCTGTATTTTTTTGCTTAGAACCCCCAAACAATAAATATATATATACACAAAGACTCTGGAGAATAAAATGGCAGTCATTGCAATATTTTAGGATACATGGTATTTGCGCAGCGGTCTTTAAAACACTATTTTTTTTTGGAAAAAATACACTTTTTTGAATTAAAAATAAGAAAACATTAAAAGTTAGCCCAATTTTTTATACATTGTAAAAGAGGAGGTTAGGCCAAGAAAATACATACCAAACACGTTAAAGCGGTTGTATACCCTTTAAAAAGGTACTTTTACCTAAAGGTAAGCCTATAATAAGGCCTACTTGTAGGTAAAATGAATATCTCCTAAACCTGTATGGTTTAGGAGATAGTCCCCCTGCAAGCAGCTGCAACGTGCACGGCGCATGTGAAGGCCCGGCACATAGCACCGGACCTTGCCAGAAAGACGGGCTCCCGTGCGCGGGAGTGAAGTCTCACGGCTCCAGCCAGTCACATCACTGGAGCCGCGTACCCGGAAGCAAGATCTGAGGGTAGATGTCCGCTCCCTCAGAGGGGACCGAGCAGCCTAGTCGGATCTTTGTTCCAAGGTGAGTATTTCATAATGAGCTAGTATGTGGTGCATACTAGCTCATTATGCTATTGTCTTGCAGGTTTTTTTTGCCTGGGTATACAACCTCTTTAAGGTTGAAAATTGCGCACACTTGTGGAATGGCGACAAACCATGTTACTTAAAAATCTCCATAGGCGATGCTTTAAAAAATTTTAACGGTAACCAGGTTAGAGATAAAAGTGGAGGTCTTTTGCTAGAATTATTGCTCACACTCTGACAATCGCGGCAATACCTCATATGTCTGATTTTTAACACTGTTTACATTTGCGGGCGCGACTTACATATGCATTTTCTTTGCTGCGTGAGCTCGTGGGGACAGGGGTGCTTTAAAAAAATTAAAAAATAAACAATAAAATGTATTTTCTTTTTTTCGCAATATTCCTTCAAAGAGAAAAAAAAATCTGATCACTTTTATTGCTGTCAAAGGAATGTAAACATCCCTTGTGACAATAATAGGCGGTGACAGGTACTCTTTGGAGAGATCGGGGGTCTAAAATACCTCCTTTGCAATTAAACGTATTCAAATCGGCAAAAGCGGCGATTCTGAATACGGTCATTTTATTTAAAATTGGCGCCATTGGCTGCCAAGTAAACCGTAAGTGACATTGTGACGTCGCTTCCAGAATTTCTATCGGGACTCCTCGAAGCCGGCGGACGCTCCCATCTCCCAGTGGAACGGGAGACCGGGGAAGAGCGGCGAAAGGCGGCGGGGATGTCCCCTCCCGTTGCCTGGCATAACGGCTGATCGGCTCCAGAGCCGGATCAGCCGTTATCACCAGATAGCCGACTGCCCGCTCTGAAAAAACGGTACCGGGGTATAGCCTGCAGCTGCAGGCTATACCCTGGTAAATCCACTTCTCCCAAGCGACGTACAGGGACATCATTTTGCGTGAAGTTCCTGCTGAACTGTCTGAGATTCGAACCGTGTATGGCCAGACTTCGATCCAAAGAAAAACACTAAACTTACCATTCAAGCAAAACTACTATTTTTTTGTATGTTTAGATTAAAAGACGCAAGTAGTGCAACTATATTCACCCGCTTAGGAGGTTCTGGTAGGCTTGGTCCAATTGCTCCGGGATCTCAAGACACATCCTCCCCGCCAGCTGTGCTAGGCAGTCTTCAATGGCGCTCTCAGGGCTAGCTGGACTGAACACCGGGGAAGTGTGCATGTCAAAGCCAGTGCTGGGGAAAGCTGGAAAGAAGTACAAAACATTTTAAGGGCAAAACCTTTAACGTACAAAAAAATAACATTTTGATACTGCTCTGGTTCTCAACTGGTTTACTGGATTTGGTAAAGGGTAACTCCAACCACTGCCTCCAGGACTTTTCCATGCAAGACAGGCCACCAGTCTGAGTTGGAAGAACCCGGACCCTCCGCCATCTTTCTACTGGAAAGGACTGATCAACTCCTCAGTGCATTTTTATAAAGCCACTTATGAGCATTGAGCTTGCCCAACTAAATTCAACAAAGTCTGGAATTGTTGGATGTCCCACGTACAAATCCAACAACTGAATTTATCTCCCTTTCTTGCAACCATATGGTTTAAACTTGTTATTTTTCCCGAATATTTTTAATCTCTACCTTGATACTGCAGCACGGTTATAAATCTGGGGAATGGTGTGGCTGAGCACGCAGGGATAAAAGGCTGCCCAAGTGCCCTTACGCAGCTTGATTTTCCCACGGACTTGGCAAGAGAAAAATCAATCGATTTTCCCATCCATGCAAACTGTGTGGATGAAGGAACCTTCACTGCCGGATATTGCACTGAGGCAGCTGCAACACCTGACGCTGCTCAACAGTGACTGCATCTCATAGGATGCAGTCATTGTTTAGCCAATAATTTAGCTTGCAGGCCACCCGCAGCTCAAAGTTTGAGCCATCTATGGAGACCTTTAAAGGGGTTGTAAAGGAAGGTTTTGTATCTTAATGCATTTTATGCATTAAGATAAAAAAATCCTTCTGTGTGCCGCAATCCCCCTCAGCCCCCCTAATATTAACCTGAGCCCATCTTTATCAAGCGATGTTGCAGGAATTTCTCAGCTGCCCAGGACTCTCCTAATTGGCTAAGACAACAGCATGGCGCGATTGGCTCCCACTGCTCAGTGTCAGTCAGCCAATCAGGAGAGAGAGGGGTCGGCGCCAGGTCGTGGCTCTGTGTCCAAATGGACAGCTGCTGGCTGTGGTGCACTCAACAGGAGGGAGGGGTCAGAAAAAAAAAAAACAAGACTTTACAATCGCTTTAAGAATGTTCCTTCTTATTTGAAGATATTTTGTCCTTCTGATACTGCACTCTATGTTGTTACAAACATGTGGTTCATTTCTAGCTCCTGATCTTGATTGCCTGGGTCCATGCACAGTATGCCATGTTAGTGATATGCTTCCTTACTAGATTTTGGCATATCTAACTAATGGACAAGATAACTAATAACTAATCTTGCTGCACAGGGATACCAGGAAAGGGGCGATTGCAAGTGCATGAATATGGCTACACTCACCTTAACCACCTCAATACTGGGCACTTTCACCCCTTCCTGCCCAGGCCATTTTTCATGCAAAACTGTACCCAAATTAATTTTTTTATCTTTTTCTTCACACAAATAGAGCTCTCTTTTGGTGGTATTTAATCACTACTGGGATGTTTACTGTTTACATAATAAAAAAAAAATGAAAATTTTGAAAAAAAAAAAAAAGTTTTTCTTATTTTCTGTCAGTAAATTCTAAATAAGTAATTTTTTCTCCTTCACTGATGTGCGCTGATGAGGCTGCACTGAGGTGACACTGATGAGGCAACATTTATGGGCACTGATTAGGGGACACTAATGAGGAGGCACCAATATGCCACACTGATGGGCAATGATAAGTGGCACTGGTGGACATGATGGGCACTGATAGGTGGCACTGGTGGGCGGCACTGGAGGGAGGCATTGACTAGCATCACTTATGGGCACTGATTGGTGGCATTTATGGGCACTAATTGGTGGCACTTACGGGTACTGCTAGGGCTTTGCTGTAATCAGGGCACTGATGATCAAATGGCCAGATTTTCTGAGAGGAGATGCCACTGATCGGCACTCCTCGCCACACACTGTCAGTGTGAGGCGAGGAGAGCCGATTACCGGCACTTCCTTGTTTACATGTGACCGGCTGTGATTGGATACAGATCAGGGTTGCGCTGTGTCCTAGCAACACGGCGCGGCCACGATCGCCGCACTGCGCACTCCCGCTGGACCGCAATAGCACGCGTTCTGGGCGACGTCATAGGACATCTTCCTAGAATGAGAGCCGCACCGTCCCTCCGTAATTTGACGGTGGGAGGGCGGCAAGTGGTTAATGAAGTATAGCCAAAGCTATTTTGGCTATACTTCTCCTGTGGATCACAGGAGTGCAGTTAGTTCTGCATGCCTGCATCCAGTTTTAAGCCAACAGCTGAAAGCCTGCTGTCTGTTGACGTCACAGTGCCAGTCTAGGCTCTGAAAAAAAAATCTTAACCATATTGTCGGAATCCGCCCAGAAGCCTGGACTGGCAGCTGGCTCAGCCACTCGCGAGCTGCTGAGAGCTAGCCCCTCCCTCCCTCTTCACAGCCCAGCGCTTCAGGGTGCTGGAGGGGCAGAGCAGAGAACCACTGATTATCAATCAGGTAAAGACCAAGAGCTGTGTTTGAATGCTAAGTTCTCGGTCTTCAAGGCGGCGGGGGACAGCTGCAGTTGGGATCGGTGCTGCAGCCATCTAGGTAAATATGGCTGTTTTTTTGTTTTTTTATATTCCCTTACTTCTTGTATTAATATTGTTGAAGAATATGTAAACCCAACATTTCATATTCCTGATGTGCCTGCTGTACCATGTACTTGTATGAAAAAGTATCCTGTTCTCTTTGTATTGCTTCCTGTGTGTGAAATCCCTGGTCTCCCTGCCAGTCCCTCTGCTTTCCCATGAAAAACTGACCATGCTAGGCATGACAGCACAGTGTGGCAAGTTTTTAACTGTGCATCGGCCTGCTCTCTTCCAATGATTACACTTGTGCTGGGAAAACCTGTGTGCTACCGTTAATCCTCCCCTAGCTGTGCAACAGAGAATAGAAGGGATGTGATTACTTATGAAAAAGGGGGGGGGGGGGTATTTATAATTTTTTTTTTTTTATCTATACCTAAATATTTTGCCTTTTATTTCAATTTTAAATTGAATGGGCTGTTTTACAAAGTGAGGGTTTATATATTTTAGAAAAAAAAGGAAACTGGTAAAATAATAAAATGCTCTTGACAGACATGCAGTGGATATAAAAAGTCTACACATCCCTTTTAGAATGTCAGGTTTCTGTGATGCAAAAAAAAAAAAAAATGAGACAAAGATAAATCATATCAGAACCTTTTCCACCTTTAGCCCGGGTTCACATATGTGCGATCTCAGAGATCACATGTGATTCACACCCGCAACAAAGGTGCCAATCACATGCAATCTCTGAACAGTGCGAGTTCAGCCATACAGTTGTATGGCTGAACTTGCATTCGATTCACACAAAAAATGGTGCAGGCACTTTTTTTTTTCCTGCAGTGGAATCACATCGCATGCGATCCGATTCATGTGCGAGTTCACAGTTCACACTGCTATCTGTGAACAAAACTGGGGGTGTCATTAACTTTGTGATGACACCCTCAGCGGTTCGCAGAAGGCAGGGCGAACTGCCTGCGGGAAGAATGTGATGCGGGAACTGGCTCTGTAATCGCGCTGATTCCCACATCACAAAAGTGTGAACCTTGGCTCAGTGTGACCTATAAACTGTACAACTCAATTGAAAAACAAACTGAATTATTTGGGGGGGGGGGTTAAAAAAAAAAACCCTAAAATAATGTGGTTGCATAAGTGTGCACACCCTCTTATAACTGGGGATGTAGCTGTGTTCAGAAGCAATCACATTCAAAATCATGTTGGATAGGAGTCAGTACACACCTGCCATCATTTAAAGTGCCTCTGATTAACAGGAGAAGGGTACAAAATTTCCAAGGCATTAGATATACCATAGAACACAGTGAAGACAGTCATCAGCAAGTGGAGAAATTATGGCACAACAGTGACATTACCAAGAACTGGACATCCATCCAAAATTGATGAAAAGACGAGAAGAAAACTGGTGTCTGGGTCATATGTCTGGGCTATGGGGTAGAGCGGCCAGACTGAAGCCTTTTCTTACCAAGAAAAACAACATCTAAGCCCTGCTAAATTTTGCAAAAACACATCTGAAGTGTCCCAAAAGCATGTGGAAAAATGTGTTATGATCTAATGAAATCAAGGTTGAACTTTTTTTTCCATAATTCCAAAAGATAATTTTGGCGCAAAAACACTGCACATCACCAAAAGAACACCATACCCACCGTGAAGCATGGCGGTGGCAGCATCATGCTTTGGGGCTGTTTTTTCAGCTGGAACAGGGGCTTTAGTCAAGGTAAAGGGCATTATGAACAGTTGCAAATACCAGTCAATGCTGGCACAACACCTCCAGGCTTCCGCTAGAAAGCTGAACATGAAGAGGAACTTCATCTTTCAACATGACAACTACCTAAAGCATACAACCAAATCAACAAAGGAATGGCTCCACCAGAAGAGGATTAAAGCTTTGGAATGGCCCAGCCAGAGCCCAGACCTGAATCTCACTGAAAATCTGTGGGATGATCTGAAGAGGGTTGTGCACAGGAGATGCCCTCGCAATCTGACAGATTTGCAGTTTTTATAAAGAGTGGGCAAATATTGCCAATTGAAGATGTTCCATGCTGATAGACTCAAACCCAAAAAGACTGAGCGCTGTAATAAAATCAAAAGGTGCTTCAACAAAGTATTAGTTTAAGGGTGTGCACACTTATGCAACCATATTATTTTAGCTTTTTATTTTTACTTCCCTCCACCTAAAACATTTCAGTTTGAGTTGTACAGTGTATAGGTCACAGTAAAAGGTGGAAAAAGTTTTGAAACGATTTATCTTTGTCTCATTTTTTTACATCACAGGAACCTGACATTTTAACAGGGGTGTGTAGACTTTTTATATCCACTGTATGGTCTGAAACCTTATTTTAAATGGTGCATGCCCGCTAGCTGTCATTTAATCTTTTGGTTACACTATCTAGCAAGTCCCAGACCTGAATATGTTCATCAGAAGTAACCTGCATACTGTATTAAAAAAATCTATATCAGAGCACTGTTGCTCTACTATGTGGAAAGGCGGGAGGATAGCCTTAGGCCCCTTTCACACGAGCGGCTGTTCTGCCATTGCTAAATGTAAGCCAGATACCAGACTCCAAAGCACAAAGATTACTTGCATTTGTACATTCCGATTAGCCACGATTACGTTCGTTTACATGCAGCTACGTTTAGCTGCAGTGAAACCATTCTTGACATTTCTGAAGTGCTTCCTATTGATTTTCTATGCTTGTTGCCGTTGCTATTCGTAGGTGACATTGTTCCTGGATGCATTCAAATCCATTTTTTCTAATTGTTGGAAATAGTCTGTAACAAAACCGTTGCTAAATGCAGAGTGTGAATGGGGCCATAGGAAAGCTGCGGTAGATAACTTCATCTATCCGCAGCTAAAAGCTGGATTCTACCCGTCCGTGTGAAACGGGCCTTAGACAGAAAACTAGCAGATTCTAGGCACTGCATCACAATTCTTACAGGTTGACAATAAAACTGAACTTCCGGCAAACTGCTAAATAAATACATTCCCCCCAAGAAAACAAACCTGCAGATATCTCCTCCTCCAATCTTTTCAGCTCCTCTTCTATCTCTGTCTTAACTTTGTCCAGATCCTCTCTGGCAGATAGTGGGGGCGCACCATGCTGGATGTCTGCAATGGAGACCAAGGCAAGAAGTCAAGACAGGAGGGGTGTTCTCAGTACAAGGACTGAAAATATAGGATAAAAACCAGCGACAGGAATTAAATAGGAGCAGAACTAGACAATCCAATTTAAAAACAGTAAGCCTAGGGTTAACCTGTGCAATTACTATGTTATTGGGATTTTTTTCTTTAAACTTTAATGCCAGTTTAATATTGCTGAAGCACTGATTATTTAAGAATCTAGCAGATTGTTTTAAACTATTCATACCAATCCAACAGTAACTGACAGCTGAAGCCTTCCCTTCAGTCTTACATAGTTGTACAAGCTCCTCTCCTGTACTAAAATCACTTAACCACTTCAGCCCCGGAAGAATTTTACACTTTAGGACCAGAGCACTTTTTGCGATTCGGCACTGCGTCGCTTTAACTAACAATTGCGCGGTCGTGCGATGTTGTACCCAAACAAAATTTGCGTCTTTTCCCACAAATAGAGCTTTTTTTTGGTGGTATTTGATCACCTCTGCGTCATTTCTGATCGCCGCTATAAACAAAAAAGAGCGACAATTTTGCAAAAAAACCCAAATTTCTTACTTTTTGCTAAAATACAAATCCAAAAAAAAAATATAAAAAAACATTTTTTTTTACCGTTTTTGGCCGATTTATA
>BLSH010049313.1:608266-629316 GCA_018402905.1 Glandirana rugosa
TTTTTACTTTTTGCTAGAAATACAAATCCAAAAAAAAAATATATAAAAAAAACATTTTTTTCATCGGTTTTGGCCGATTTATATTCTTCCTCATATTTGTGATAAAAAAAAAAAAAAAAAAATCGCAAATCGGCGTTTATTGATTGGTTTGCGCAAAAGTGGCTGCATTTACGGATGATGAGAATTCATTTCTGGGGTTTTTATTTTTTACTAGTAATGGCGGCAATCTGCGATTTTTAGTGGTACTGCGATATAGCAGCAGACATGTCGGACCATTTTGACACTTTTTTGGGACCATTGGCATTTATACAGCGATCAGTGTTATAAAAATGCACTGATTACTGTGTAAATGCCATTGGCAGTGAAGGGGTTAACCTGCAGGGGGTGCTCTAAGGGTTAACTGTGTTCCCTGGGCGTGTTCTAACTGTGTGGGCTGCCCTAGCAGGGGAAGGGGAGCGATCAAAGCTTCCATATAGAGGAAGGCTGTGATCCCAGCCCTTCCCCCTCTCACAGAACGGAGATCCGTGTTTACTTACACGGACCTCCGTTCTTTCACTGCGGAGGGGGGGGGGGGGCATCGCGGGTAGCCGGCGGAGATTGAGTCCGCCGCACTCGCTCCCTGGCCCCCCCGAACACAGTGATCGTGCGGGCGCGCCTCCTGCGGCGCGCGCTCACAGTGCACGATATCGCAGCCGCCGCCGTATGACGGCGTTTTGCGATATCGAGCCATCTTGTCGCTGTCAACCTGCGGTCGGCAAGTGGTTAAAACGGAATTCCACCCAAAAATGGAACTTCCGCTTTAATCACTCCTCGCCCCCTTACATGCCACATTTGGCATGTAATTTTATTTTTATGGGGGGGGGGGTGGGTTAGTGTGTACCCGGTTTTCAGAGGGACTTCTTGTCCCTCTTCCACCTTCCGTTTCTGGGCCGCCTAGGCGAATCCTCCTCTCCCCCTAGGCGGCCCCTCCCTCCTGGCAATCTTCTCGGACACGTCACAGGTCCCAAAAGATTGCCTGGCCACTAGGAATGGGCAGCACGACTCAGGCATGCGCAGTGCGTGCCCGGCCGTGAAGCCATGGCCAGTGCCCACACTTGCAATGACGGCGCCACGGGAAGGAGGGGGAGACGAACGAGGCTTCGGGGGCAGCCATCGCTGGACCATGAGACAGGTGAGTTACTGTTTATTAAAAGTCAGCAGCTACACTTTTTGTACCAAAAAACGAGTGGAACTACACACGGCCCACATGTTGGGCGGCATCGGCTGGTTCAATAGAAACCACCCGACATTCAGCCCGTGTGTACTGCAGCTGGTCCAACAGAAGCCATCCGTTCAGCCGGATTCTGTCGGAGGGGCATGAATGAAAAAGGTCTGCCGATCTGCCCCCGTTCAGCCCTCTCAGCCAATGGCTGACCAGCACCGTCAGCACAGCAGGAGATCGCTGTACGCACACCGGATGTTAGTACAGAGTCCCAGACCTGAGCCATCAGTTTTTTTTTTCCTTCAGCCCGCTGGGTTGAAGAAAAAAAAAAAAACTAGCAATGTGCACGAGGCTTTACTCTGTGAGGAGCTCACAGCATGCAGTGAAATCAATGTGCATTAGAAGCTGCAGCAACTCAGAAAGAGCCACCTCAACTCCTGGCTGGATGATGTACTCCAGGGGATGTACCCCCCCTTTTAATCATAGGATTTTAGTTCTTCCAAATCAACAAGGCTCAGCTTCACACGTGGGCATTATCAAGGGTAATCTGCATGCAAATGTGGTCTGCTTATGAACTCCTATTCTTCCAGGCTAATATCCACCCATCATGAGATTCCGATATGTGCATCTCTAAACAGCCAGCCCGCTGCTTGCATCCTAAGAGCAGCACTGAGGCAGGGTGCTATATTTTCAGGAGGCACAGTGTCCCGCCAGCCCCTCCAAACAGCCATGATCTGCCTGCATTCCACTGAGAAGCACAGAGGCCCAGTAATGATTTCACCAAGTGAAGGTGAGCGCCCATGAAGGATCCAGTGCCCAAAGCAACATTACAGGCCATCCCCACACTGCGGGGTCCGGATAAGGTTTTACCGATCCAGATGCACTGCTTTTATTTTTTATTAGAAGACGGTGAAGAGTTGATTAAAGGGTATGAAGAGAAAATAATAAAACAAAGCTAAGAGTGATTTCTCTGTAAGGGAGAAGAGGTCCATCACTTTAGGACAGTAGCAAAGAATTGAAAGAGGACTCACAAAAGTGAGGTAAAATAAGGGGCATGGATGAGGACTCAGGCTCAAAAGCTTGCCATTATCTAATCATCTGAAGGTACCAGCCTACAACCATACTTAAAGTCTGTGTCCTATATTGAATGATAAAGATTAGATGAAACCGGTTTTGTACCTGTCCTGACAAAGAGGCAGCAAGCACAGAACAGTTGTTGGCTCCTCGCACCTCATGACTCTCTGGAATTTCTCTCTACTGTATTGTATTTTTGGTATTTTGTAGGCCCAAATCTGATGCCCAAAGAGCCAAACACCGGCCATGTTCCATGCCCTAGCAGAGCTAAAATAAGAGAATGATACTCTCAGAAGACAGGGCAGGTCTTGTGCTCAGTTCCAGCTTTTCGTGAGAGCTTGATTTCACCCGACAACCTGTCAGACAGAATTAGAAGCCAAGCGGAAAACGCGGGAGATAGCAGAAGCCGCTGCCATGCCATGCACAGTGACACTCACTAGTTACTGGGCAGACCTAAATATCCGTAGAACCAGTCAGAGACGCTGGGCGGAGCACGAACTGTGCATGCTTACACAACCCAACATTTTACAGTAATGCCTTGTCAGCGTGGGGCCACAAGAGGCCTTCATCAAAATTAAAAACGAGTGGATGGACCAAGACTGAAACCGATCTAGTGTGGTATAAAATGAGGCGTAAAGTGGAAGTGAAGGAACGCGCATAGTGTATGCTTCAGCATGAAAACATTAAAAATTAAATAAATATTTTGTGCAGCAACCTAAGGAGGAGTTCCTCTTACAGAACAAAATGATTGTTCTGTGCAACCTGCAATGTTCTTGCTCCTAATAGTGTCCCCCAAGCAAACATGGCAGATTTAAACTTAAAAGCATGCATAGACAAAATTGGGTCAGCAGTGGCACTGGATCTCAATGTCATTTAGATTCCTAAAACACTAGCAACCATTATGGCTCTCAGACAGACCAAGTCTTCTTAAACGTGTGCCTTTTTTACCCACTAGGGAGCCTTGGCTAAAACTGGAACTGTAAAAAGAAAAAAGTGGGGTGGGTTGGGGCGGAGCAGAAGAAGAATGAATCGGTAAAGTTGGTAACCAACATGTTTCAGGGGTTTCCAACACGCTCTTCAGGACTTCAGATAAATACAGTTCCTGGCAGATTCTGGCATGATGAAGCCCTTTGCTTGGCGAAACATGTTAGAGAATCCAGCTGTAGTTCATATGGCCTGTCTGGATCAATACTCTGTGGGTTGCCAAGTTGTTTAATAATCAAGATCCATACAATGTGCAGAGGTTGTTTGGAGCAGTTTGGTGTCACACGCCAGATCACCCCAAGCCCATTCTATTCAATGGCATCCGTTCAAATTAGTGTGACTTACAGTCACAGTGACTTTGAAAAGGAGTCTGCACTACTTTTTTTATGTTACAGCCTTATTCCAAAATGGATTAAATTCCTTATTTTCCTCAAAATTCTACAAACAACACCCCATAATAACAAGGTGAAAGAAGTTTGTTTGAAATATTTGCAAATTAATTAAAAATATAAAAACAAGAAAAAATAAATAAATCATATGTTCATAAATATTTACAGCCTTTGTCGTGACACTCAAAAGTGAGCTCAGGTGCATCCTGTTTTCACTGATCATCCGTGAGATGTTTCCACAACCTGGAGTCCACCTATGGTAAATTCAGTTGATTGGACAGGATTTGGAAAGGCACACACCTATCTATACAAGGTCCCACAGTTAACTGTGCATGTCAGAGCACAAACCAAGCCATGAAGTCCAAGGAATTGTCTGTAGACCTCCGAGACAGGATTGTATTGAGGCACAGATCTGGATAAGGGTACAGAAATATTTCTTCAGCACTGAAGGTCCCAAAGATCACAGTGGCCTCTATCATCCGTAAATGGAAGGAGTTTGGAACCACCAGGACTCTTCCTAGAGCGGGCTGCCCAGCCAAACTGAGCGATCGGGGGAGAAGGGTCTTAGTCAGGGAGGTGACCAAGAACCCGATGGTCACTCGGACAGATCTCCAACGTTTCTTTGTGGAGAAAGGAGAACCTGCCAGAAGAACAACCATCTCTGCAGCACTCCACCAATCAGGCCTGTATGGTAGAGTGGTCAGACAGAAGCCACTCCTCAGTAAAAAGGCACATGAAAGCCCGCCTGGCACCCAAAGGACTCTCAGACCATGAGAAACAAAAGTCTCTGGTCTGATTAAACAAAGATTGAACTCTTTGGCTGTGAATGGCAGGAGTCATGTCTGGAGGAAACCAGGCACCGCTCATCACCTGGCCAATACCATCCCTACAGTGAAGCGTGGTGGCAGCATCATGCTGTGGGGATGTTTTTCAGCGGCAGGAACTGGGAAACTAGTCAGGATCAAGGAAAAGATGAATGCAGCAATGTACAGAGTCATCCTTGAAGAGCGCTCTGGACCTCAGACTGGGGCGAAGGTTCATCTTCCAACAGGACAACAACCCTAAGCACACAGCCAAGATAACAGTGTGATGGAGCTTGAGAGGTCCTGCAAAGAAGAATGGGAGAAACTGCCAAAAATAGGTGTGCCAAGCTTGTAGCATCATACTCAAAAGGACTTGAGGCTGTAATTGGTGCCAAAAGTGTTTCAACAATGTATTGAGCAAAGGCTGTGAATACTCATGTACATGGGATTTTTATTTTAATACATTTGCAAAAATGTTAAACAAACTTCTTTCACGTTCTCATTATGGGGTACTGTTTATAGAATTATGTTGAAAATAATTAATTGAATCCATTTTGTGGAAAAAGTGAAGTACTGTGAATACTTTCTGGGTGAACTGTATAGCAGCTTACGAAATCATTAGAAGTGGTGGCTATATTTGTTTTCTTTTATAAGCTTTTTGCCCCTCTGTTCTCACCTGGTAATACGGCCAATAAACACACCTACTCTATTAGAGTGCCTACACTCTGGATGAAAGAGCAACAGAGACACCTTTGGAAAGATGCATTGTTAATCTGGAGTGAGGGAAATGCAAGATGCACTAGCAGATTTAGATACACTAATTGAAGCCAAACTTCAGTAACACTTGAAGGAGTTACAGCAACAGTTCTTCCCCCCCTTTCGGGATAAACGGTTTTACACAAATAAAAGCTATTGGTTTGTATTAGCTCTCTAACTGCTACATCGGCCGGACAGCTAGTTCAGTTGCAAAAAAACATACTTACTGGCCGGATGACATGGTGAAAATAAAGAAAAGGAAGTTTAAACCCAAAAACGAATTCAGCCATCACATCTAAGAATTAGAAGAAGAAGTAGAGGTTAAAGCAAAACTTCACCAAAAAAAGGGAAATTGTGCTTTATGGCCTCCTCCCCCACTCTGCAAATTTAATAGCGGGGGGTACCTGGTTTTGAAAGGTGCCCACTCCCACTTGGATCACTTAGGCAGTTCTCCTTCCCCCTCCCTCCTCGCAGTGTTCCAGAAGACTGCGGGACCATTCACAATGTGCAGAGTGGCTCGCACATGCGCAGCGGGTGCCCAGCTGTAAAGCTGCAATCTGGCACAGCCGGGCCCCCACAGTTGAGATGCCGGTCCCTGGCGCTCCCTCGGATGAACACAGCAAAGGATCCTGAGAACGGTAAGTGTCTGCTAATTAAAAGTAAGATTGACCATGCCAAGCAAGGAAGCAGATCTGTGCTGGAATGATCATTTTGGACATCTGTTCCTCTTTGTAAGGCTGTGAGGTCACAAGATCACACAATAAAACATCATAAAAAGTTACAAAACATTTGTTTATTAAAAAATGCAATTCTGGTAAACCGTTAATATTTCCTGTATCACAATGTGCTATTGGGCAATCACATATACTTTAAAATGGACCTGCACCACAATGCATGGTAGTGTGCTACAACACAGGTGTGTGCTGGCTTAGTGGGCTGAGGTGCCACTGAAAGTGAATGACAAGGCACCGCGTTACAGGTGTGTTGCAATGCGTTTTACTGTGGCGCAGAGGTCTGAAGCCAGCCTATACCAATTTTTCAGAACAAATACAGACAGCATGCAGTAAAAGAGATTTGTCCACCAAGTAGAGCATGCTGGGACCAGCAGGTCTACAGACCTCAATGAGTCACCGCTTACAATCCAAGGGAAAGGCTGCTGCAGGTGTGAGTCAGGTGATCCTAATGAAATGATTGAGTGAGGTGCTAGCCCTGTAGTAGCAGCAGCAGAATCCGGGTAGAGAAAGAGGAATGGCTGCACACTCCACTCAATGCAACTGTAGTTTTATTGCTAGGTCGTCATAAAAACAAATTACAACAGAACCAGCACAGGTAAGGTAACGCGTTTCAAACGGCAAACGTGCTTCGTCATAACCAACACCACTTACAATGTCATCTACTTACCAACTCTAGTTGTTGGAGGTGCTTCCCTCGTTTCTCCTTGTGAGGTGAACCCCAGGTATCCGAGCACAACATACTTTGTTTCATAATGGAATCCAACAGGCACTGAGGATGCTGACGCCATGGGCTTGGAGAGAGAGGTATGCGGGAGAGCAGAGGTCCTGCATGGGAACACAAAGGGAATTTTCAAGGAGCGGTTATTGTCACATTCGCCTGAAAGTAAAAGTTTGATGCAATTTTCACATTTTACACCGGTCAAGTTATGTTCTTCTTTATGGTCTATTGCACATCAATCTGAGAAGGCTCATGGCAAGTTTCAGCATGAAGTGTAAATTTTAACAGCAGTTACCCCTACAGCAAAATAAGACACATGCCAGCTGAAACCAAAAAAACAAATACGGGAGCTTCACAGTAAACAGATTTTTTAAATTATTTATTCAGACAATAGTGGTTAGATTATGCATACAGAATAGCATACTTCAGACTAGATCAGGGGTCTTCAAACAGGCTAGTTTATTGTCCTTCGGACTATAGGAGGACCAGATTGTGCTCAGGGCGGGCAGAAAATGTCCCGGGCCCGGCATCAGTGAGGATAAATATGGCCTCAGGGTTGGTGGTCAATAGGAGGAGGAAGAGTGCCCTTTATTAGTAGGAGGAATAGTATCCCATCATTGGTATTGGTGGAAGAAATAGTGCTCCATTGTTGGTGTCAGTGGGAGGAATAATGCGTCATATTAGCGGGAGGAATAGTACCCCAAGGGCCGGATAAAGGCTAGTAAAGGGCCACATTTGGCCCTCAGGCCATAGCTTGGAGATCCCTGGATTGCAGCGAATGGTGGTGGGGGGGGGGGGGGGTTAGTCACCCCTCCCCCCTTAACCGATCTCGGTAACACGCTTCCATTGGAGGCACTTTACCATGTGATCAGCTGTGACCAATCACGGCTGGTCACAGTGTAAACAGGAGGAGGCATTTATCGGCTTTTCCTGTACTTGCGTCTGCAGACATGAGCAGTGGAGAGCTGATTGGCTGCTCTCCTGACCGGGGGGGGGGGGTCTGTGTGCTGATGGTTTATCAGCGCAGCCCCCCCTCGGATCGCAACCCTAGACCACCAGGGAGCCTGCCCAGGGACCACCAGAGATGTGCCCACCCTAGACCACCAGGTAAGGGACACAGTGCCCAATATGGATGGCACTCAGTGCCACCTTCAGATGCCACCCTAGACCACCAAGGAAATGCCCCCCATCAGTGCATCTGCTCAGCAGTGCCACCTATCAGTGCACACCAGTGCCACCTACCAGTGCCACCTATGGGTGCCCAGTGCCACCTATGATTGCCCACCAGTGCCGCTCATCAGTGTCCATCAATGCTGCATATCAGTGCCACCTATCAGTGCCCGTCAGTGCTGCTCATCAGTGCCGCCTATTGCTGCATACAAGTGTCTCATCATCAGTACCCATCAGTGCCACCTCATCAGTGCCCATCAATGTAGCCTCATCAGTGCCCATCAGTGTAGCCTCATCAGTGCCCATCAGTGTAGCCTCATCAGTGCCCATCAGTGTAGCCTCATCAGTGCCCATCAGTGTAGCCTCATCAGTGCCCATCAGTGATGGAGAAATGTACTTATTTACAATGTTTTGTGACAGAAACAGAGAAACACTTTTTTTTCCAAAATTTTCAGTCTGTTTTTATTTGTAGTGCAAAAAATAAAACCCGCATAGGTGATCAAGTACCACCAAAAGAAAGCTCTATTTGTGGGAACATAATGATAAAAAATTTGTTTGGGTACAATGTTGCACGACCGCGCAATTCTCATTCAAAGCGCAACAGCATTGAAAGCTGAAAATTGTTCTGGTAATAAAGTGTTCTAAGTGCATGGTATTGAAGTGGTTAAAAGGGCAATGAACCATACGCAAGACTTCAGGTAATACAGATGCTTTTATTATTCTGAAATATTTCCCATTATCATCTAAAGACAGTTCAGTTGGCAGCGTTCCTCTATATAATTACTGGACAGCAAGTCACATGTGTGCTGGAAAACATTAACTTCATTTACTGTGACGCTCTATAGTCATTTAAACACAGTCAACATTATTTTACCTTGTTCTGGGAAATTGCTTCTAATTCTGCTTTACAATAAAGCCTTGCTTTCTCCTACCATGGCCAGGCCTAGGCTAAAGTGGCACCGGCCTTGGGCATAGTGTGGAGTGCAGGTGCCTTTCTTGCCTCTGCTTTGCCCAGCCAAGTCCTGCTCTGTGCAATACTGATAGCTCCATCTACACAGTACACATTTCAAAGGGGGTTTTATACTCTCCTGATTAGTGGTGCACCAAAATGAAAATTTCGGTACCGATACTGATAGTTTTGAAAAAAAACGTATATTTTTTTTTTAAATAAAATTGTATTATACACAACTTTTTAATTAAAACTATGAATTTGAATTTATTGCCGGCCATTATTGGCACCTTTTGCAGTGGTGTTTGAAAATCCTGCTTGCTGCATTTTTGGTGCCTATTTAGTCAGAAAAAAAAAAAAACAAACACACACACACAAAAACGCACCTCCCCATTGAAATGCATTGAACACACAGCAAGAACGCATCAAAAATGCACCCATGTTGTGATTTTGAGTCACATAACCTATGAAAAACACACCATAAGCAAGGTCAAACGGAAGTAAAATTGCGGCAAAATCGTGGGCATTTTCGGCAGCCATTATCTGCACTTTTTTTTCTTTCAGCACAACGATATATAATTTTATTTTTTGGCTAATGATTATCAGCGGCCAAAATTTCGGTGCATCACTACTCCTGATAAACAGAGCACAGCGCCCGACTGCCACAGAACTCCTATGATTACACAGGGAGTGTGGGATTTTCTTGATAACAGAACACTGACTGTCACAGAATCTCAACAATTACACAGGGAGAGCTATGTTCACCTGATAAACAGAACACAGTGCCTGGCTGTCACAGAGCCCTAATGATTACACAGGGAGAACAGCATTCTCCTGATAAACAGAGCACAGCGTCCGGCTGTCACAGAACTCCGAAGATTACACAGGGAGAGCCACATTCTCCTCGTGCTGCAGGACTGAGCTATGAGTTCGGGTCCTGCTCTGCATTTATTCATGGATGAAAGTTACTTCTGTGGTTTTCAAATTACTGGCATTTATGAATTTATGAAACACTTTTTGTCTAACCACTTGGCGACCGCCGACCCATAAAGGTACTACCGGCGAGCGGTCGCTGCAGGCAAAGCAATGTACCCGTACGTCGCTTCCTACACCTCTCAGCAAGTCCCAGGCAATGATTCACAGCCAGGATCTGCTGATCAGCTGTGTGTGCAATCACAGTCCAGAGCTCTGTGTTAGTAAACAGCACAGAGCTCTGTACAGAGGAAGCAAACAAGGGATGACAAACTTGGGAATCTGATAAGAAAATCAGCACACCGTACACATTACACATAGATCGCCCCAGATGTTAACCACTTCCCAGCCAGTGTCATTAACACAATAACAGTATTAGCACTGATCACTGTATTAATGTCCCTGGTGATGTTAGTAGCAGTTCACCCAGAAGGAGATTGCCCGCCGCACTGTCGCAGTTCAGGTCACTGATCGCCGCCATTAGTAATATAAAAAAAAAAATAAAAAATCCGCTATATCCCAAAGTAGCCAAATACATTTTGGCCAAAATATACATAACATACACAGTTGTGCTCATAAGTTTACATACCCTGGCAGAATTTATGATTTCTTGGCCATTTTTCACAGAGTATGAATGAGAACACAAAAACTTTTCTTTCACTCATGGTTAGTGTTTGGCTAAAGCCATTTCTTATCAACTGTGTTTACTCTTTTTAAATCATAATGACAACAGAAACTACCCAAATGACCCTGATGAAAAAAGTTTACATACCCCAGTTCTTAATACCGTGTATTGCCCCCTTTAACATCAATGACAGCTTGAAATCTTTTGTGGTATTTGTGGATGAGGCTCTTTATCTTCTCAGATGGTAAAGCTGCCCATTCCTCTTGGCAAAAAGCCTCCAGTTCCTGGAAATTCTTGGGCTGTCTTGCATGAACTGCACGTCTGAGATCTCCCCAGAGTGGCTCAATGATATTGAGGTCAGGAGACTGAGATGGCCACTCCAGAACCTTCACTTTATTCTGCTGTAGCCAATGACAGGTCGACTTGGCCTTGTGTTTTGGATCATTGTCATGTTGGAATGTCCAAGTACGTCCCATGCGCACCTTCCTGGCTGATGAATGCAAATGTTCCTCCAGTATTTTTTAACATCCTGCATTCATTTTTCAATCAATTTTGGCCAAATTTCCTGTGCCTTTGTAGCTCACACATTCCCAAAACATCAGCGATCCACCTCCGTGTTTCACAGTAGGAATGGTGTTCCTTTCATCATAGGCCTGGTTGACTCCTCTCCAAATGTAGTGTTTATGGTTGTGGCCAAAAAGCTACATTTTGTTCTCGTCACTCCAAATGACTTTGTGCCAGAAGGTTTGAGGCTTGTCTCTGTGCCGTTTGGTGTATTGTAAGTGGGATACTTTGTGGCATTTGTGTAGTAATGGCTTTCTTCTGGCAACTCGACCATGCTGCCATCTTTCTTAAAGTGCATCTTGAAACAGCCACACCACATGTTTTCAGAGAGTCCTGTCCTGTATAACTCAGGTGTACAGCACCTGAGTTAAATATATGAGTGTCACAACAAAGGGTATGAATACTTAGGACCATGTGATATTTCAGTTTTTCTTTTTTAATAAATCTGCAAAAATGTAAACAATTCTGTATTTTTCTGTCAATATGGGGTGCTGTGTGTACATTAATAAGGAAAATAAATTAACTTAAATGATTTTAGAAAATGGCTGCAATATAACAGAGTGAAAAATTTAAGGGGGTCTGAATACTTTCACCCACTGTACATTCTCATTTTGATATTAGTTACAAAAACATTTTTTTGTTGATGAGATTTTACATATTGACCCAAAGTGAACGGGAATACAAAGAAAAAATATCTCTTTAGGACTACATAAACTTATGGAGGGGAGTTACCCCAAACTTGGTCTATATAAAAAGCATTTATACATGGAGTATATCTCCATATCTGTTGAAGTGACCAGATAGGGATATCCCAACCATTCAAAACTAATAAAATGAGTGAGGTGTGATATCCTAAGAGCCAGGAGAAAGAAGGAAAAAGGGAAGTAATCAGGTAAAGATTAGGGGCTATTGAGGGGGCAGGGGGGATAGGGGAGGGGGAAGAGGCGGTGAGCCTCCAATCTGAGTATTGCAGCCAAGTAGGGTAGAAAGGTGGCTGACACAAGGTTCCGTAGTTAGAGGGTATAGTACTTGTCTATCTCCTCCATGAACAGAATATCATTGATTTCACTCACCCACATGGAAAGGGGTTGTCTACCCGTGGTGAGAAAAAAAATCTCAGCAGGCTAGTCTTCTGGGATTTTATGGTGCCCGCTAGTATGAATGGGGCAATAGTGGGAGATGGATCAAGGGGTTCATCATATATGTCTGTATAGGTCTGGAAGATTTGCAACCAGAAGTGCGGTTGGATGGTATCCACGTCTAGGACTAAGCTCCTCTGTGCAGTCACCTTACTGCACTCTTTACTCCAGCACCCACGAACAGCTGATTCGGAACTCGTCTGCTTCGGTGTCCCCTCTTGTCTGATGATTTTCTTTCCCCCGCCCAATTTGACCAAGATGGGTGGTGGACTTCTGCCTTTGGCGGACTCGAACATGTTTGAACACTGATTGAATTCACTCATTTGGGACACATCTTTCCGAGCCTACCTTCTCCGCTTGACACCGATGTTGAGCGGCGACATCAATAAGCGGCGCGCTCATCGGTTATACCACAATCTCCCCCTTTTTTTCAGCGTCCGGCTCAGCCCCTACATGTATGGCATGAGTAAGCTATCCTCAGGAGAAATTTCTCACAAAAATTCTTAAACACAATCAACCTTGACATTACGATTTTATGTGTGAAGATCCACCCTCTCTCTTTTTTACTCAGAGAGGGCCATATGGTGCCTACCTGGTCTGCTTAGCCTAAAACGAACCCCAACTGTAAACATCCCTGAAGAGGAGCCCGTCAACTGCCTCGAAGCGCGTTGGATGTTCTTGCAGCCTTGTTCCAATCGTGAGGGTTCCCCTATCACCATATATGTTTTAACATAGCGCTTCATTGTTTTTTTTGTCCTGTACATGTGATCTTCTATTTTATCAGTGCATATATCTGGGCCATGTGGCCTATTTTTAGTGGTGTTACGTTTACAATAAATACTTAGGTATTTTACAATCCTTGGTGTCTGTATATCTCCAATCTGGGTATGCCTTAAAGTCCCTTTCTTTGGAGCGTTTTTTTTTCAAATTTTTGTTCAGTTTTGGGATGTTGGCATACATTCAGAGTTATTTCCACTCCTGCTCTCTGCCAGAAAGTTCTGATAAGATCACACTCCCACCAAATGTGAAGGTATGAACCTCTTGGAAAGATCCAGTTGATGGGGGATGGCACGTAGTACCATCTTGAGATCACCTTGTAGCGCTTTTCCTGAGCGTAGCTCGAAATAGTGGATTTGTGGGTGAAAAGGAAGGCTTTGTGCCACTCCACCTCTGAAATCTCAGTCCCTACTTCCCTAGGCCAAATCCTTGTATATGTGGGGAGAGCCCCATGCGTATGGTTTTGTATGATTCTGTACATCTCAGAGTGTGACGAGGAACCTCAGACAGAGCATAAGTGTTCAAAGTCCTTTAACGTTCTGTGGATTTGTATTAAGGCGAAGAGAGACTAAAGCCTCATACACACACGCAGATTGTTGGACAACTGAACGTCCAACTTTTGTCCAAATTGGCTGTTGGCGGTTTTGTCTAGTGTATTGGTGGTAGTCAAGTAATCGGCCAACAAAACCGAACATAGTGACGTGTTACGAGCGTATAACGAGGAAGTTCAGGTGAATGAGATTTGTGAATTAGGAACACAGGTTACACGACTGAACACTTCCTGGATTCCGAGCATGCGTGTTTGTACTTCCAACTGTTTGTTGGACCAACTTCTGTACACACGAGCCAACAATTGGCCAATAAAAGTTTTCTAGGCTTGTCAGCCAACTTCTGTTGGCCAACAATTGGAAATTGGCTGTTGGATCATGAATACCAACAGTCAGATTATCAGCCAACAGGCTGTTGGACAACAGTTGTTGGCCAATTATTGTACCGTGTGTACGGGCCTTTTCAGTACGTGGATAGGTGGAATTTCATCAGCCAAATAAGTTTGGGGTGCTCTGCGAGGGCACCCGATACATAGGCACCCGTGGTCGCTTGAACAAATTGTCTCGCCATGGGCCATGCTGATCTGTCGTAAGTAACAAAGCTCGGCGCACCCCTGCTCTCAGGTAGAGACAGGTTGTCGAACGAGGTCGGGGGGCTAGGTTCATGGTGCGTATTTGTCTCTATTTCTGTACCAAATTTGTAAAGCAGCAGATGTTAAAAGGAGAAAGTGTCTGTAATTATTTATAGTGAGGGTCCTTACCCCAGAGGAGGGCACAGAAGTCTAACTGGGACATGTCTTGTTAAACGATAGTGGAGGCCTTGGTTAAAGGGCGTGGGGACCATTCAAGTATGTGAGAAAGTACTGTAGAGGTGGAGAGATTCCAAAATCAGGGATCCCCATTCCCCCTATCGCTTTCGGATGACACAAGAATTTCTGTAAAGGCCTTTAAAGCATCACCTATGGATATTAAAATGTATGTTTATTGTTGGTGTTGAACGGGTGTATGCTACTTCAACCACTTCCGGACCAACGCCGTCACCTGTCTTTTTTTTTTTTTGCATTCTACTGTAAATATGAGATCTGAGGTCTTTTTGACCCCAAATCTCATATTTAAGAGGTCCTGGCATGCTTTTTTCTATTACAAGGAATGTTTACATTTTTTTTTTAAAGAACAGTGTAAAAATAAAAAGTAAAATAAATAATTAAGAAAAAAAAAAAAAAGCGAACGCATATATAAGTCCCGCCCACATATGAAAACTGTATTAAAACCACACGTGAGGTATCGCCGCGATCGTTAGAGAGAGCAATAATTTTAGCACTAGATCTCCTCTGTTACTCAAAACTGTTAGCCTGTAGAATTTTTTTAAATGTTGCCAATGGAGATTTTTAAGTTGTAAAGTTTGACGCCATACGGCGAGCAGACGCAATTTTGAAGCACGACATGTTGGATATCATTTTACTCGGCGTAACATTATCTTTCACAATATGAAAACAAATTGGCCTAACTTTACTGCTGCCTTATTTTTTAACTAAAAAAACTGAATTAAAAAAAAAAAAAATTGCGCTTGTAAGACCACTACGCATATACGGCGTTACATAAAGTTTTGCAACGACCGCCATTTTATTCTCTAGGTTGTTAGAAAAAATATATAATGTTTGGGGGTTCTAAGTAATTTTATAGCAAAAACAAAAACTGGTTTTAACTTGTAAACACCGAACTCCAAAAAGAGGCCCGGTCTTAAAATGGTTAAAACACAACATGTCTGGTATAGATTTAATTTGCGTAACATCATTTTATATGTTACAAAAAATATAAAAGGGTTATGTATTGTGTTTTTTTGCATTAAAATTCAAAAAAAGTGAAAACAGGATTTTATTTAAAAAAACAAAAAACAGAAACCTGGCAATGGTTTATGACACACAGATCAAGGCAAATGTCATCCCATTCGGGTTTACATCTGCTTTCAGTTTCCTGCGCAGTGATGGACCTTCACAGAATTTCCAGGGTGACCTGTTGCACCACCCAGACGAGGAGCTGAGACGTGACACCGTCACTCCCCTCTCCATGGCAGAAGGGAAATTGTTCACCTTCCTCAGTCAGCAAACCCCACAGAGGACACGACCTTCAGTGACTAGCGGAGTCGGTCTCAGGTTTAATTATGGCCAAAAACATTTATAGATCAACGCACTGAGCCAATGGAGATGCCACCACGCTGTGCACACACGGGGATTAATAAAAATCTGAAACAGAACACAAGTCTCCACTGTCATTTTTCAAATGCAGGGCTAATTCATAAAAGAAATTATCTGATTGGTTGCTGAGAGCAACAGGGAAGCATTTCTCGCTTCTGTACATTGGTCTTGTTCACCTCAAGTGGTGCGCTTTTCCCTCCCTTAGGCCCCTTTCACACTGTCGTGACTTGAAAGTCGCATGATTTTGCCACGATTTCAGGGAATGCCCGTGTAAACTTGAGGTCTATGGACCTCAACTCGCATTAAAGTCAGATCAAAGTAGTGCAGGGACTACTTTGAAGTCGCACAGATATGAATGGTACTCATTGGAAAACATGGGGTATAACTTGTCATGCGACTTTGCAGCCCAAGTCGCACAAATATGAAAAGGGGCCATCTGATTTAAAAGCAGCATGCCAGCAAAAAACAAGATATAGATAAATAGCCCATTTAAAGAAAAAATTAACAAAACCAGCTTTTGCAGCAATATTCACCTTCAACCTAGAAAGTTTCCTTGCAGTACCTTCTTTCTGCCACTAGATGTCTTCAGCTTGATGGCCAGCATCGTTCAACCCACTTCTGAACCCAGGTTGATCGGATATGCACCCTGCCTGTGACTGGACAGTGAAAGGAGAAGCAGCACAGTGATGAGTTTATTTCCGTCACTCTGCTCTCTCCTATCAACATGCTTCTTGTCAGCACATGAACAAATTGGCTTGTTGTGTTGCTACCCTCTCTACCAGTTCAGTTCTGCTGTACAAGAACTGTTAGAGGCAGACCCAGGTACTTTGGGTTCATGCACACAGGACGTTTTGCAGTCCACCCCCCGCCGCCATCTGGTGCTTCTCCGGGCCTGTCCGTGCCATTGGCGGCCCAGAAAACCGATCCTTCACCGGTGGTAGTTGACCATAGAGTTGATTGGTGACCAGATGGTCAGCAGTCATCTCTAGGCGCCTTGGAGGTCCTGGTGCCACGTATGACGTCACGTCGGGCCGGCCGGATGTAAACATTGTCCGGGGACTTGGCTGGAAAAGCCGAGATGGCTGTTTTTTTTTTTTCAAACCACAAAAGGTGCACCGCTCAGAATCCAGAGCACAAAGAAATTCAGTTCATTGTAAAAGTATGCACACCTGTGTCAGGTGCTCAGGTTCAGGATGTTCCTCCTCATCCGATAGTCCAAATAATATACAGCAAAAAGAACCGGCACACTGAAGTACGATATCCAATGAATTTATTCCATGCCCATAAAAATACAGCACACGCAGACGCGTTTCGGCTTGTAGCCTTGTTCACAGCATGATGTTTTTTTTTGTTGATCTGCCTGAAGGAGAGATGTGGGGTCTTATTGACCCCATATCTCTCCAAAAAGAGTACCTGTCACGCACTATTCCTATTACAAAGGGACGTTTACATTTCTTGTAATAGGAATAAAAGTGAAACATTTTTTTTTTTTAAAGAGACAGTGTAAGAATAAAAAAAGTTAAAATAAACAATAATATTAATTTTTTTTTATTATATTGCCCCCATCACCGCGAGCTCGCGCACAGAAGCGAACGCATACGCAAGTCGTGCCCGCATATGTAAATGGTGTTCAAACCACACGTGAGGTATCACCGCGAATGTTATAGAGAGGGCAATAATTGTAGCACTAGACCTTCACTGTACCTCTAAACAGGTAACCTGTAAAAAAATTTAAAGCGTCGCCTATGGGGATTTTTAAGTACTGAAGTTTGGCGCCATTCCACGATTGTGAGTCATTTCAAAGCGTGACATATTAGGTATCTATTTACTCGGCGTAACATCCTCTTTCACATTATGCAAAAAAATTGGGCTAACTTTACTGTTTTCTTATTTAACACATGAAACTTTTTTTTTTAAAAACATGTTTGAAAAGTTACTGCACAAATACCGTGCGAAATAAAAAGTTGCAATGATCACCATTTTATTTCCTAGGGTCTTTGCTAAAAAAAAATGATGATTTTTACATGTAGGAGCGAAGTGTCAGAATTGGCCCGGGAAGCAAGTGGTTAAAGTGATATTAAAGGCATATTTCCTTTTTTAACCACTTTCAGACCAAGCCTTTTTGGAATTTGGTATTTACAAGTTAAAACCATCTTCTTTGCTATGAAATTACTTAGAACCCAAAACAACATGTGTGTGTGTATATACACACACACACACACACACACACACACACACACACACACACACATCTCTAACACCCTGGAGAATAAAATGGCAGGCGTTGCAAAACTTTATGTCCCACCATATTTGCGCAGCGGTCTTACAAGCGCAATTTTTAAAAAAAAAAAATTTACTTTTTTGAGTCAAAAAATAAGAAAACAGTAAAGTTAGCCCAATTTTTTTCCATATTGGGAAAGATAATCATGCTTCAAAACTGAGCCCGCTCGTGGAATGGCGACAAACATTGCAGCTTAAAAATTTCCATTGGCGACTTTTAAAAATTTCTACAGTTTACCAGTTTTGAGTGACAGAGAAGGTCTAGTGCTAGAATTATTGCTCTCACTCTAACAGTTGCAGCGATACCTCACATGTGTGGTTTGAACACCGTTTTCATGTGCGGGCGGGACTTGCGTATGCGTTTGCTTCTACGCGCGAGCACATGAGGACGGGGCGCTATAATTTTTTTTTTCCTTATTTAATTTTACTTTTTATTTTTACACTGTCCTTTAAAAAAAAAAATGTTTTTGATTATTTTAATTCCTATTACAAGAAATGTAAACATTCCTTGTAATAAAAAAAAGCATGCCAGGACCTCTTAAATATGAGATCTGGGGTCAAAGACCTCAAAGCTCATATTTACAGTACAATGCAAAAAAAAAAAAAAAAAACTAAAGTCCCCTTTAAGCGCTATAGGTGGAAGTGACTTGTGACGTCGCTTACGCCCTGCAATGCTATGGAGCCGAGTGGGCGGCATCTTCCGCTCACTCGGCTTCCAGTGCAGGGCACGGACCCGATCATCTCTGCTGCTACCGCGGCTCTGGTAAGCAGCGGAGATGACGGGAAAACGACGGGAGTACCTCTCCTGCCGCCGTTAAAAGTGATCTCGCGGTGAATCTGCCGCAGAGACCACTTTTATCAAACGCGGAATCGCCGGCAGAAAAAAAAAATACCAGGGTTATGGTAGCCATCTGCTACCATAGCAATGGTATTCCACTTCAAAGGACCGCCGTCAAAGGATGGCGGGCGATCAGGAAGTGGTTAAACAACAAACATGTCATACGTACCTGCTCTATGTAATGATTTTGCACAGAGCAGCCCCAAAACCTCCTTTTCTTTGGTCCCTTGCCCTTCATTCCTAAGAGCACCCAGAGAAAGCAGCTCACTATAGGGGCACCTGAGCAGGCTCACTCCTGAGTCGCTGCTCTGCGTGTCCATTCACACATGATGTGCAGCTCGACCCCGCCCTCTCCTCATTGGCTTACTGGCTGTGACTGGCAGTGGCTCCCGCTGATGTCTCAGCCAATGAGGAGGAAGAGACCCAGGAGGGAGAGTCCCAGCCAGAAGAGTGTCTCATTCAACATCACTGGATCTAGAGGGGGCTCAGGTAAGTATTAGGGCGGCTGCTACAAAAAGGCGGCTTTTTATCTTAGCGCATAAAGATAAAAACCACACCTTCTGCCCTTACAATCACTTTAAACTTCAGGTTTAACCTCTTGAGGTAATCCTTACTTTCATCCCAACATCTAAACCTTAAAGTGAAAGGTTTAACCCCTTGCCGACCGCCGATCGGCATCTGACGGCGACAAGGTGGCTGGTGAGCGCAAATCGCCGTCATACGACGGCGGCCGCGCGCTCACTGTGTTCGGGGAGGGCCAGGGAGCGGGTGCAGCGGCTTCGATTGCCGCCGGCTACCCGCGATGGCCCCCCCGGAGCGAAGGAACGGAGGTCCGTGTATGTAAACACGGACCTCCGTTCTGTGAAGGGGGAAGGGCTGTGATCACAGCCTTCCTGTATATGGAGGCTGTGACCACTTCCCTTCCCCTGCTAGGACAGTCCCCATACAGTTAGAACACGCCCAGGGAACATAGTTAACCCTTAGAGCGCCCCCTGCAGGTTAACCCCTTCACTGCCAATGGCATTTACACTGTAATCAGTGCATTTTTATAGCACTGATCGCTGTATAAATGCCAATAGTCCCAAAAGTGTCAAAATGTTCCGACATGTCCGCTGAAATATCGCAGTACCGCTAAAAATCGCAGATCGCCAAAAATGAAATAAATAAAAACCCCAAAAATGAATTCTCATCAACCGTAAACGTGACCACTTTTGCGCAAACCAATCAATGAACGCCGATTGCGATTTTTTTTATCACAAATATGAGGAAGAATATAAATCGGCAAAAAACCAATGAAAATTAAAGGGGTTTTTTAATTTTTTTTTTTTATTTTTATTTTAGCAAAAAGTAAGAAATTTGGGTTTTTTTGCAAAATTGTCGCTCTTCTTTTGTTTATAGCGGCGATCAGAAATGACGCAGCGGTGATCAAATACCACCAAAAGAAAGCTCTATTTGTGGGAAAAAAAGGAGGCAAATTTCATTTGGGTACAACGTCGCACGACCGCGCAATTGTCAGTTAAAGCGACGCAGTGCCGAATCGCAAAATGGGCTCCGGTCCTAAAGCTGGAAATCCTTCCGGGGCTGAAGTGGTTAAATAGGCGATAGAACCAGTGGTGTCTTCGCTGGGCAGATTTTCCCTCACGTCCTGCCCCAGTGACCACCCCTGATGTACAGTATGAGCATTATGTGTCAACAAAAAAAAAATCACCCCACAAAAAACACTAAGTGCTAATCTGCATGCTTACCCCCTAAGCATACATCCCCCTCTCCAAGTACAAAGGCCACATGTGGCCTGCGGCGCCCTCTGATGTGGCCCGCCACCTCCAGCTCTGAGATGGCGGGTCGGCAAGCCCAGATCCCGGGTTCCCTCCCCCAATCCCCGAGCATCAGTGTGAAGAACACAGCCGCACTAGAGGAAGCAGAGCTGATGCTTCCTATATAGCGCCGGCTCCTTCACAGGCGGAGTGATACCAAATGTATTCCGCCTGCGACAGGAAGCATCGTCTCTCTACTGCAGCCGCATGCTCCCGTCACACAGATGCTCAGGGATGGCGGGTAAGGACCCCACGATCTGGGACTGCAGCCAGTAGTACCAACCAGCAATACCAGTACCAACCAACAGTACAGTACCAACCAGCAAAACCAGTACCAACCAACAGTATAGTACCAACCAGCAACATTAGTACCCACCAGCAGTACCAATACCCACCAGCAGTACCAGCACCAGCCAGCAGTACTCAATGGCAGTACCCCGCCCGCCCCCCCCCCCCCCCCAGAACCCAAACCAGCAGTACCAGCCAGCAGTACCCACCAGGCAGTACCAGCCAGCAGTGC
>BLSH010049313.1:643588-655508 GCA_018402905.1 Glandirana rugosa
GGAGGGGAGGTTAGTATTTAGAGGTGGGTGGGTAGGTAGCCCCCCTATATGAGCAGTAAGCACATTGGAGGGGGCGATAAGTTAGGTTGGCCCTTTATTAGAAGAGGTGAGTACTCTGCTGGGGAGGGTTAGGTAGTCCACTATGTAGGAGAGGTGAGTACTCTGTGGGGAGGGTTAGGTAGTCCGCTATGTAGGAGAGGTGAGTACTCTGGGGGGTGGAGGGTTAGGTAGCCCGCTATGTAGGAGAGGTGAGTACTCTGTGGGGAGGGTTAGGTAGTCCACTATGTAGGAGAGGTGAGTACTCTGTGGGGAGGGTTAGGTAGTCCGCTATGTAGGAGAGGTGAGTACTCTGGGGAGGGTTAGGTAGTCCACTATGTAAGAGGTGAGTACTCTGGGGAGGGTTAGGTAGTCCGCTATGTAGGAGAGGTGAGTACTCTGGGGAGGGTTAGGTAGTCCGCTATGTAGGAGAGGTGAGTACTCAGGGGAGGGTTAGGTAGTGCACTATGTAAGAGGTGAGTACTGTGGGGAGGGTTAGGTAGTCCTCTATGTAAGAGGTAAGTACTCTGGGGAGGGTTAGGTAGTCCTCTATGTAAGAGGTGAGTACTGTGGGGGGAGGGAGATTTAGGTAGTCCCCTGTATAGGAGAGGCATGTGCTCCGGTGGGAAGGGGTAGGTGGGTCCCCATTTAGGAGCGGGGAGTACTCTGAGGGTGGAGCAGTAGGTACTCCCAGTCCTCTGAATAGGAAAGTACTCTGGCGGGGGTAGGTGACCCCAAGTATATGGAGCACTCTGGGGTGAGTAGGTGGTCATCTCTATAGGACAGACAATTACTCTTGCAGGGGCAAGATCTTTGTTATAGGAGAGGTAAGTACTCTATGGGGAAAGGGGGGGGGATTGGACTCCTTGCAATGTCGTTTGCCTCCTATAGGGGGCAGATTTTCCAGGGTGCAGCAATATGTTAATGAGGTAGGTGTGTCCTCCCCCGGGGCAGTTGTTCTACCAGAGGGGCAGATGTCACTTTGGAAGCGGGGTGACAGAATACAGACGGCTCCCTTGGAGGAATACCATACTCCATCTCCTCCCTCAGCCTCTCCACCCAGGGGCTGACCCCGGGCCCCCGCCCCGCTCACCTGTGGCCGCAGCTCGGGCTGAGCGGTCCCTCCTGTCCCGGCTCCGCTCTACACAGGAGCCGCAGCCATGATGGGGGGCGGAGCTGTCAGCTGCGACGTGCGAGGGCGACCTCTGGAGCGCAAGAACCACGCCCCTTACCGCCCGGAGAGCTAAGGAGCAAGCCAATCAGACGAGGCATCACACGACATAGGCGGTTCCAATGGAAGGCGAGATCAAAAACATATGAGATCAGAACGAGGCTTGAAACTTAAAGCTGACCACTGTGCATTGGTCTGTTTTGCAGTGGGCGGGGTGCTGTCGGTTGAAGGGGCGTGTTCTGTTAAAGGGACACAACGTCCTCTGACACTGAGTCACCTTTGTGTGAACTGTATATAGAGAATTTATACCATTATACAGAATATCTCTCTTTAAAGAGAATATTCATCACTACACAGAAGATCTCCCAATGTATAAAGAATATATATCATTACACAGAATATCTCCCAATGTATAGAGAATATATATCTTTATACAGAATATCTCCCTGTGTATAGAGGATGTATATCATTATACAGAAGATCTCCCAGTGTATAGAGAATATATATCTTTATACAGAATATCTCCCTGTGTATAGAGGATATATATCTTTATACAGAATATCTCCCAGTGTATAGAGAATATATATCTTTATACAGAATATCTCCCTGTGTATAGAGGATATATATCTTTATACAGAATATCTCCCTGTGTATAGAGGATATATATCTTTATACAGAAGATCTCCCAGTGTATAGAGGATGTATATCATTATACAGAATATCTCCTGTGTATAGAGAATATATATTTTTATACAGAATATCTCCTGTGTATAGAGAATATATATTTTTATACAGAATATCTCCCTGTGTATAGAGAATATATATCATTACACAGAATATCTCCCTGTGTATAGAGGATATATATCTTTATACAGAATATCTCCCAGTGTATAGAGAATATATATCATTATACAGAAGATCTCCTGTGTATAGAGAATATATATCATTATACAGAAGATCTCCCTGTGTATAGAGAATATATATATATATCTTATACAGAAGATCTCCCAGTGTATAGAGAATATATATCTTTATACAGAAGATCTCCCAGTGTATAGAGGATGTATATCATTATACAGAATATCTCCTGTGTATAGAGGATATATATCTTTATACAGAAGATCTCCCAGTGTATAGAGAATATATATCATTATACAGAAGATCTCCTGTGTATAGAGAATATATATCATTATACAGAAGATCTCCCTGTGTATAGAGAATATATATCATTATACAGAAGATCTCCTGTGTATAGAGAATATATATCTTATACAGAAGATCTCCCAGTGTATAGAGAATATATATCATTATACAGAATATCTCCTGTGTATAGAGGATATATATCTTTATACAGAAGATCTCCCAGTGTATAGAGAATATATATCTTTATACAGAAGATCTCCCTGTGTATAGAGAATGTATATCTTTATACAGAATATCTCCCTGTGTATAGAGAATATATATCATTGTACAGAAGATCTCCTGTGTATAGAGAATATATATCATTATACAGAAGATCTCCCTGTGTATAGAGAATATATATCATTACACAGAATATCTCCCTGTGTATAGAGGATATATATCTTTATACAGAATATCTCCCAGTGTATAGAGAATATATATCATTATACAGAAGATCTCCTGTGTATAGAGAATATGTATCATTATACAGAAGATCTCCCTGTGTATAGAGAATATATATATATCTTATACAGAATATCTCCCTGTGTATAGAGAATATATATCTTTATACAGAATATCTCCCAGTGTATAGAAAATATATATCATTATACAGAAATCTCCCAGTGTATAGAGAATATATATCTTTATACAGACTATCTCCCTGTGTATAGAGAATATATATTGTTATACAGAATATCTCCCTTTGTATAGAGAATGTATATCTTTATACAGATTATCTCCCTCTTTATAGCAAATATCCATCATTATACAGTTGATCTCCCTGTGTATACAGAATGTATATTAGTATACAGAACATCTACGAGTCCCTCTTTATAGAGAGAATCCATTATAATACAGCAAATCTCTCTGTTTATAGAGAATATAGAGTGTATCATTATACAAAATATATCCTAAGTTCCTCTTTATAGAGAATATCCATAATTATACATAAGATCTCACAGTGTATAGAGAATATATATCATTATACAGAAGATCTACCAATGCATAGAGGATGTCTTAGGAGACGAAACGCGTCGGTTTACATCCCACCCAGGTCATTATGTTACATGGTTTGACACTGTTGATGGGCCCTATATACTCCGGTTTGATGTAAGTTTTTCTACCATTTTTAATTCAAATTCATAAGTGGTTTTACACTATGGAGAGGCTTTTCTTTATTTCATGACTCATTGACATACTCCTGTTATATCCTGACTCACTACGGGGACCCTATGAGCAAGTCCACACCGGTGATTTGATGCTGGGATAATATCCACATCAATGAGACATCTGGGATTTCCTGTGTAGTAGGATACCTTGGTGGGCAGTCACTGGCTATTTTCTTACCATGTTCTGGTAAGCGCATTCATTTTTGCAGTGGTGGATATTCACATTCTGTTTGGTGGATGTATATCGATTGTCTTCACAGATGATCAATTCTATGCACTGGACACTTTATTGCTGTAACATCTACATCACAAATGAGCACAGGACACTTTATTGGTGATTTACTGTGATTTGGACATTTTTATATTTTTTGAGCAATTTATATGAATTGCCGTTTATTCATATATCTACATAAGAAATATATAATTCCTCCTAGCGCTGCACTTCATATATTTTATGCTGTTACAGTTTCTGTCCAATTGGTGTGCTAGCAGCTGGTGTGTGTTCTTAGAAAATAGTAAGTGCTGTGTTACATCTGTTTCATCTGCTATAGAGAATATATGTCATTATACAGAATATCTCCCTATGTATAGAGAATAATATATTCATCACTATACAGAAGATCTCATTGTGTATAGAGAATATATATATTTATACAGAATATCTCCCTCTTTATAGCAAATATTCATAGATACCTCCCTCTGACCATTTCTGCCATTAATGAAGTGCTACCGTACTTTTCTTTCACTGTACCGGCTCTGCAATAAGAGTGTGTGTGCCAGTGTATGTACAGTATCTCACAAAATGGAGTACATCGCTCACGGTTTAGACATTAATGGCTGTGTGTTGAGTTATTTTGAGGGGACAGCAAATTTACACTGTTATACAAGCTGTACACTCACTACTTTACATTGTAGCAAAGTGTAATTTCTTCAGTGTTGTCACATGAAAAGATAATAAAATATTTACAAAGATGTGAGGGGTGTACTCACTTTTGTGAGATACCGTATATATACAGTATATACACACGCTTGTGTGTTTGAGCTTTGGGGTGCACACCCTAATGCAATAGGCTGCGCACACATATGCAAATATTCATCACTATACAGAATACCTCCCTCTTCATAGAGAATATACAGTATATCATTATACAGAGTATCTCCCTGTGTATAGAGAATATTCATCATTATACAGAAGATCTCCCTGTGTATAGAGAATATTCATCATTATACAGAAGATCTCCCTGTGTATAGAGAATATATAGAATATCTCCCTGTGTACAGGGCATATTCATCATAATGAATAGCTCCCTGTGTATAACCAATATAGGAAGTATATCATTATATGGTAGATCTGATATTCTACACAATGGCCAACAGAGGGAGCTCACATGACAGACTGACAATGCTGCTTCTAAGTATGCATAGCATTGCCAGCCTGCACCAAGAAGTGCTTTTACTGGCAGGATCTCCAGGTGAGACACTTTACAACACAGTCGCAAAACAATTTTTGTTGGAGAAAATTGTATATAGTGAGACATGATGCCAGACATATATACTGTACACATTAAAGAGGTGTTCCAGCCTGGCGAGAAAGAAATTAAAAGTCAGCAGCTACATATACTGTAGCTGCTGACTATTAATATGAGAACATTTACCTGTCCAGGGATCCAGCAATGTTGGCACCCCAGCAGATTTTCAGATTGTCTGCCGGGTGCTGCCACTGCCATTGCTGGTAAGGGAACGCAGCAGCAAAGCCTTTTTGCTTCACAGCCGGTTCCCTACTGCGCATGCGCGAAGTGTGCTGCACTTTCTAATTGGCCGGGCGGCTGAGGAAGGAGGAGGGGGCCGAACTTCCAAGGGACAGAGATGTCTCCCGGAAGTGGGGACAGGGACCTTGTCAAAAACAGGTACCCCGATCCCCCTTCCCCCCGAAAGGTGCCACATGTGGCACTGGAAGGGGGGGGAGGGGTGGAGCACATAAGCGGAATTTCCACTTTTGGGTGGAACTCCGCTTTAATGTGAATGATACAGGAATTTCCAGGAGTACATAAACTGAGAAGCCCTTGTATTATACAAAATGAAACTGCTGTATGCAGAGATGGCATATACACAGACAGAAATAGGATGGCAGTCAGGTGATTATATAGAACAATATAGAGGTGACTTGCTGGCATTGTACATAGGTGTATACAGTATGTGGACCTATGGATGTGATGGTGGATGTAAGGAGGTATATAGATATGTATGTATCAGGTCAGGTGTATACAATACACAGTACAGTCCCTGACAAAAGTCTTGTCGCTCATCTATTTTGTAGAAACACCTGCTATTAACCTGACTTTTAATTAATCAATTGGTGTTAGAAATGGCTCATATGAAAAGCTAAAACCCTCACAAATGATGTTTAATGCACTGAAATAAATTAGTTTCACTGAAAAAAGATTGATCATTTAATCAAGACAAAAAGGTCAAATTTTGGCAAGACAAAAGTTTTGTCGCCTATACAGAAATTGAACAAATTTACTGCAAATACAAAAATATGTCAGCAAATTAAGTAGTGGTGCTGTGAGATCCAAATGTAATATCTTGTATGACTTCCATGAGCTTGAAGGACTGCATCCATGCGGTTTGGCAAGGATTCACACAATTTATTGATGAAGTCATCAGGAATAGCAAAGAAAGCAGTCTTGCATGCCTCCCAGAGTTCATCAATATTCTATGGTTTCGTCTTCCATGCTTCCTCTTTCATCCTACCCCACATATGCTCAATGATGTTCATGTCTGGTGACCTGGCTGGCCAATCCTGGAGCATCTTGATCTTCTTCGCCTTGATGAACTTTGATGTGGAGATGGAAGTATGCGATGGAGCACCATCCTGCTGCAGAATTTGGCCTCTTTTATGGTTGGGAATATAAGAGGTAGCTAAGATTTCTTGGTATTTTAGACTATTGATGTTGCCTTCCACCCTGCAGATCTCTCGCACACCCCCATACTGGATGTAACCCCAGACCATGATTTTTCCGCCACCAAACTTCACTGTTTTCTGGGTGAATCTCGGATCCATGTGGGCTCCAGTAGGTCTCCTGAAATATTTGCGGCGACTGTGGTGTAATTCAACAGAAGATTCATCTGAAAAATCCACCTTCAGCGTCCATCCTTTTAGCAGGCTGTGGGCCTTGGCAAATGCCACATGGTTTTTCAATTGTCTTTTGTTTAGTGCTGGCTTCTGGGCACTGATTCGACCATGGAGGCCATTTCGAGACAGAATCCGACAAACTGTTCTGGTTGACACAGGGACTTCAGGTGACCAGGTCTCATGGAGCTCTGCTGCAGTGGAAAATGGGCTGGCCTTGGATTTTCAACCCAACAAACGGTCCTCTCGAGCAGTTGTCTTGCGGGGTCTGCCTGACCTGGGCTGGTCAAAAACATCTCTAGTCTCTTCAAATCTTTTTTTTACCCTCTGTACTTGACGCTGAGACACATTGAAGGTGTCCGCCACATCAGCAGTGGATCTGCTCTTCAGCCTCTTGATAAGCAAAACTTTAATCAGGGTGAATCTTAGGCATGTTTGCAGAGGTCTAGTTGCAGTTGATGTGAAGGTCTGGTGTACTGGGGTTCTTTTTATACACACCTGAGACCTAATTGATCCATTATTAGTAACAGGTGAAGCTCATATGACAAGGTGACAACACTTATGTCTTTGCAAAAATTGACTCAATGGGCTTTACCAAGCTGTGAATATTAGAATACTTTTTGACAGTTTCGTTTTGCACTGAAACATTATTACAAAAGCTGTTGGGATTAAAATGAGCAATTTCTTGTAAAAAAATCTTGATTAGAAATATATTTCAGTGGCACTTCAGGTCAATTTGTACACAAGCGACAAGACTTTTGCCAGGGACTGTATATATAAGTGAAGAGAGCTGATTATAGAGAAGATGTAATGATATGTGAAACCTCACGCTATGAAATTAATTGTGCAAATAGGTTGACAATTTCAGCTGCTCCCCTCAAAGTATGTACAAAGCCAACTTGCAAAATTAATAAACGATCATAGGGGGTGCTGGTAATACCGTGCTGTAAACATATGTTTGTAAACAATATAATCACATAAATGAATTGTAAACGTGACAATAAAAATTGGTAAACCATATAAAGTGCTCTGTGCTTAGTAAGTGCAAAAATAGAATCCTTCAAAAAAGTCCATACATTTCTTCAGTAGTGAATTAACATTTCATATCACCACAGTGGTGGCTGGTAAAGTTTTAAGATGGGGGGCAGACCCCGCCATTCCTTCGTGACCCCCTCCCACTTCTCATAAGCCCCACTCCTTATAGAATCCACCCACTCCGTCCCCTGTATTCCACTTGCTTCCACCCATAGTGTCAGGAGTATGCAGCTCAGCATCACAGGACAGAGTATGCAGCTCAGCATCACAGGACACAGTATACAGCTCAGCATCACAGGACAGAGTATACAGCTCAGCATCACAGGAAACATTATACAGCCCCAGCATCACAGGGCACAGTATACAGCTCAGCAGCACAGGACACAGTATTCAGCTCAGCATCACAGGGCAGAGTATACAGCTCAGCATCACAGGACACAGTATACAGCTCAGCATCACAGGACAGAGTATACAGCTCAGCATCACAGGACACAGTATACAGCTCAGCATCACAGGACACAGTATACAGCTCAGCATCACAGGACACAGTATACAGCTCAGCATCACAGGACAGAGTATACAGCTCAGCATCACAGGACACCGTATATAGCTCAGCCTCACAGATCAGGGTATATAGGTCAGCATTACAGATAGGGTATATAGGTCAGCATTAGAGATAGGGTATGTAGCTCAGTATTACAGATAGGGTATGTAGCTCAGCATTACAATCTAGTATATAAGTCAGCATTACAGATAGAGTATATAGCTCAGCCTTACAAATAGGGTATATAGCTCAGCATTACAGAGAGGGTATATAGCCCAGCATTACAGATCAAGGTATATAGCCCAGCATTACCGATCAGGTATATAGCCCAGCATTACAGATCAGGGTATATAGCTCAGCATTACAGATAGGGTATATAGCTCATCATTATATTTCAGGGTATATAGCACTGACAGCACTGCCCCCCGGCACGGGGCTCGCAGCACTGACAACACCCCCCCCCCCCCATGCACTTACCAGGCTGTGGTGTTCTCTCCTCCAGTGCAGGCAGCAGCGGTGGTGGAAGTGTCCACTCCTGCTTCCTCCGCTCTGTGTGTCCTCTTCCATCAATGCGCTAGGCATCCAATAGGATAATGGTAAGTTTCAAGTCAGGTGACCTAGCGACACAATGTATATCGCCACCTCATCCCATATGTGTCATATTTAGTAAAGAGGGGGAGGGTTTGGAAAAGGATGGGTGGGATTATAACAGTGCCTTGTGACGGTTACATTGCATTAAGTACTCCCACGATGGCCCGCTTAAATCCCTGATGAAGCCACATTGGCGAAACATGTAGGATATGGACCATCATGCGATGTAGCCATCATTGAGCTCTGTACTATACCATAATTGTTTTTAAAACAGACTGTACTCCTCTGAATTGGTATAGTAACCATGTATTCTACATACCTTTTTTAATAATTGTACAATAAAAGTTGTTTTTATACAATCAGTGACTGTGAATTGAGTCATAAGGCACTGTTATAATCCCACTCATCCTTTTCCAAACCCTCCCCCTCTTTACTAAATAGGCATCCAATAGGATCGCCTGGCGCTTTGGCCAATTGGGAGACAGGTCTGATGACCTGCACTCCTGATTGGTGAGGAGGAACTTTAGTGTGAAAATAGCGAAAATTAATTCACTATGGTCACACAATTGTGCCCCAAGCCCACCCCTTTTTGAAGCCTATTATAGCCTCTGACTCTAATCAGGTTCTTCAAAAGAAAACACCCCCGCCATAGGAATCCATGCACCCGGCATCCTGAAAGGGGCCAGGCGCATGGATAGGGGACGGAGGCAGGGGTGGGGGGCGGCGCCCGTGCGCTCTCAATGCACGGGCCGCCACTGTATCGCCATCACCATAAGGCTTGGTTTATGGGTCTTTTGACTTGCATGAATGTCAATGGAGATGCTCCAGGAAAACTTTGCATACATGTAACCTCCTCACCAAGATATCCCATTAAAAATAAAATATAGGAGATTCCATAGCGTAAAAATGTTTATTAAAATGATTAAAGTGTTTGTCAACTCTGTACACCCTACTTTAAACTACAGGTAAGGCTGTAATAAGGCTTACCTGTAGGTCCCGGGAATATCTCCTAAACTTGCACAGTTTAGGAGATATTCCCTGTATCTGCATGTGCCAACGTCATTGGCACATGCTCACTGAGGCTGGATTCACACCTGTCCGGTGCGAATTCCAGCCTGTCTGCTGCTGGAAAGGGGCAGAGCCACAGTTCGGCGGCTCCTGTCCATTCCCACAGCGCAGCAGCTGCGGGTGGGGGGGGGGGGGAGATGGGGAGGGGCCACGAGCAGGGGAAATATCCCCGTTCAGTGCGGCGTGCATCTCCGTGTTAGATGCGATACCATTGAACTCAACGGGCCAGGAATTCGCACCGCACTGCACAGAAAAGGCACACGTTTTCTGTGCAATGCGGAGTGCGAATGCACCGCACATATGTGAACCAGACACATTGAAAACAATGTCTTTTCAAGTGTCCTGCGAATTGGATGCGGTTTAAGCTGCATCCAATTCGCATAGGTGTGAACCCAGCCTGAAGAATCGGCACCAGGGTGGCCCAGGGTGCCGTTTCTTCAGCAAATGTGCCGTAACCGGTGGGTTCCATCTGTTATGATGCGATGCATACTAGCTCATTATGCCTTTGTTTTGCAGTTTTGGTTTTTTTTGAGTTGACAACCACTTTAAAAGCAAAGCACAAATTGGCTGCTTACATTTAAATGTGCCTTCCCTTGGCACTAGGGCAGTTCTCATGAATCTAGGCAGGAACAACCAACCGCTGAGCCTGCGCTCGTGTGTCAGCGTGCGTTCCACTGACGTGTACCAGGAAGCCGAAAGTTTGGGACCCAGAAGTGATGTGACTGGAATACACCTCGAAGTACGTTTCATCGCCAGGAAACGTCATCGGCAGCGTATAGAGAAGATGTGTGTGAGAGAGGAGATCTATATTTTATTTATTTATTGCAGGTACTTATTTAGCACTGTAAATACATGCAGGGCTTTACACACACATATATATATATATATATATATATATATATATATATATATATATATATACTGTATATTATACATTCACATCAGTCCCTGCCCTCAAGGAGCTCACAATCTAAAGTCCCTAACTCACATTCATACATACTAGGGACAATTTTAGACAGGAGCCAATTACCCTACCAGCATGTCTTTGGAGTGTGGGAGGAAACCAGAGTACCCGGAGGAAAACCACACAGGCACAGGGAAAACATGCACACTCCAGGCAGGTAGTGCCATGGTTGGGATTTGAACTGATGGCCCCAATGCTGACAGGAACTTAGCCAGGTGTGAGTGTCTGGAAAGATGAAAGTACTGTATACATGTGTGAAAGGTACCGATTAGCCCCCGGCTATCTATTAGTGGTCAGTCTGTTTGGGTTACAGGCACCTGGGAGACCAACTTCACCCAAGAAATAAAAGACAGACGCTCAGTATAGGTGAAATCAGTCTTCAAATGTTTATTTGAGGGAGGGTGATTATATTTTACTGTATTGTGGTCACTCCGGGGAAACGGCTACCCTGCGGTTACATGTCCCAGGCCTGATAACAATAAGCTTCGATAAAAAGAAAAGTAGCGTGTGCAAAGATGAACCTAAAATGGAAGATAACTGAAACACATACAAAGCATATAATACAAAATGGAAATGTATGCAAGCAGCCCCTAAAACCCTTACAATTTCCCCTCTTAAATCCTGTATATGATTTCTTCTCATCTTTAGAGGTGTCAACAGGGGGTAAGTAACCTCCCTGGCGTCTTTCCTCAGAAATGGGACCAGCGACAAAAAGTCCTTTAATTCCTTGTTGCTATTAAGGGCTTGTCCCACCCACCCTAGATGATTTGATTCCTCTCTTTCCGCTGTTTATGTTTCCTGATATATTCAATATAGTCTGGCGGATTAGGATCTGAGGGATTTGGTTGTTCAGGAAGCAAGGCAGAGTACATAGAAAGGTTGTCTACACTTTTGCTAAGCATTTTTCTAAAACAAGGAATTAGGGCCGGTTCACATTGTAGCGAGGCGGAGCGGCGCGATGCGGCGCTCCAGGCGATCTCAAAGCGGCTTGCTAGGAGACTTCTATCATAGAAGTCAATGCAAGCCG
>BLSH010049313.1:710758-729038 GCA_018402905.1 Glandirana rugosa
GGAGTCTCTCAATAAACGGTACTCCACGGTTCAATTTGTAGGTCACTGGTATACTCTCTCACTCTCGCTATTGTGGTTTAAATTGTGTGGACGAGGGGTGAGTACACCCCTCACATTTTTGTAAATATTTTATTCTATCTTTTCATGTGACAACACTGGAGAAATGACACTTTGCTACAATGTAAAGTAGTGAGTGTACAGCTTGTATACAACGGTAACTTTGTTGTCCCCTCAAAATAACACACAGCCATTAAAGTCTAAACTGCTGCCAACAAAAGTGAGTACACCCGTAAGTGAAAATGTCCAAATTGGGCCCAAACTAGCCATTTTCCCTCCCCGATGTCATGTGACTCGTTAGTGTTACAAGGTCTCAAGTGTGAATGGGGAGCAGGTGTGTTAAATTTGGTGTTATCGCTCTCACTCTCTCATATGGTCACTGGATGTTTAACTTGGCACCTCATGGCAAATAACTCTCTGAGGATCTGATAATAAGAATTGTTGGTCTACATAAAGATGGCCTAGGCTATAAGAAGATTGCCAAGACCCTGAAACTGAGCTGCAGCATGGTGGGCAAGACCATACAGCGGTTTAACAGGACAGGTTCCACTCAGAACAGGCCTCACCATGGTTGACCTGTTGAGTGCATGTGCTCAGCGTCATATCCAGAGGTTGTCTTTGGGAAATAGACGTAGGAGTGCTGCTAGCATTGCTGCAGAGGTTGAAGGGGTGGGGAGTCAGCTTGTCAATGCTCAGACCATACGCCACACACTGCATCAAATTGGTCTGCATGGCTGTCATCCCAGAAGGAAGGCTCTTCTAAAGATGATGCACAAGAAAGCCTGCAAACAGTTTGCTGAAGACAAGCAGACTAAGGACATGGATTACTGGAACCATGTATTGTGGTCTGATGAGACCAAGATAAACTTATTTGATTCAGATGGTGTCAAGCGTGTGTGGCGGCAACCAGATGAGGAGTACAAAGACAAGTGTGTCTTGCCTACAGTCAAGCATGATGGTTGAAGTGTCATGGTCTGGGGCTGCATGAGTGCTACCGGCACTGGGAAGCTACAGTTAATTGAGGGAACCATGAGTACCAACATGTACTGTGATATACTGAAGCAGAGCATGATCCCCTCCCTTCGGAGACTGGGCTGCAGGGCAGTATTCCAACATAATGACCCCAAACACACCTCCAAGACGACCACTACCTTGCTAAAGAAGCTGAGGGTAAAGGTGATGGACTAGCCAAGCAGGTCTCCAGACCTAAACCCTATTGAGCATCTGTGGTGCATCCTCAAACGGAAGGTGGAGGAGCGCAAGGTCTCTAACATCCACCAGCTCCGTGATGTCGTCATGGAGGAGTAGAGGAGGACTCCAGTGGCAACCTGTGAAGCTCTGGTGAACTCCATACCCAAGAGGGTTAAGACAGTGCCGAGAAATAATGGTGGCCACACAAAATATTGACACTTTGGGCCCAATTTGTGTAATTTCTTCAGTGTTGTCGCATGAAAAGATATAATAAAATATTTACAAAAATGTGAGGGGTATACTCGCTTTTGTGAGATACTGTATATATAAAATTCCAGTAGTCCAGTCATCAGTTTACTTAAGCAAAGTAGTCTTTCCTAAATGCCTTTAACAATCTAGCTTCCTTGAGAGGATAGAGGCAGATCAAACCTACACCCGTCATTATGAGCATAACACTAAGGAGTCAGCAAGCCAGCTTATGCCTCCAGTGGAAGCAACCTGAGTTGACACCTAAGTGCAACTCAAGAGTATCCTGTCTGGCTGACAGTATCCAATACAAAGACATCACACTCATGGAAAAACAGGCACTTATGTCTGTAACCTACATTGGCAGTATCCCAATAGACCGATTGTGCATGCTCACTGACCTCAGATTTCTACAAAGTATACCAGGTGCTTCCACTGTCTGACTGTTTTTCTAACTCAATGGCAATGGTTCAATGTTAAGATAGAACTACAGGCAAAACTTTTTTTTTCATTTTGGATAGACTAAGCTAAGGGAAGTTTATAACCAATGTTAGTTTTTTTTCTTGGGGGGAGGGGGCGGGGTTTCCTTCACTTCCTGTCCCAAAGTCCAAACAGGAAGTGAGAGGAAATCTCAGGGTGTCACCAGAACTAGTGTCCCCACTGGAAGATGTCATCGTTATTACTGTGCTAACCCAAAATTTGGGATTTTGTTTTACTTTCACTTTCGGTGAGAGCGGTAAACAGGACAAATAGTCAGGTTGAATCTCCCTGATGCAGGCATAGACCGCAATAAAAACCTGACAAGTGTTTCATTCCCTCTCCACTCTATCCAAAACTAAAGAAAAAAAGTTTTACTTTTAGTTACGTTTTAAACTCCCTCTATCATCCTGATAAAGGTAGATTGTTGAGGAAAGACTACCCTTTCTTCCTTCACATAAACTGATGAGTGGACTACTGAAAAGGTGATTATATGCCTAAAAACAAGTTGTAATATGTAAAGGGATTAGGCATATTGAGAAATGTGCTAGAAAATATATGTAATGTGTAGAAATGATGCCCTTTTTGTAAAAAGGGATTTTACTAGATTAATTTTGCTATTTTAGTGTATTGGTGGTTTATTTATTAAAATTGTATCACTGTATTAAGACTGTCTGGTCTCTTAAACATTCTCAGGTGTGTTCGGACACAATTAAGGTCATTTTTTAGTGTTATGGATACGTGGTTCCACAACCCATCTGGCAGTCTGGAATTTATCTGTTCCGTTTCATAAACAGATGACTTAAGCCCCGTACACACGGGACGACGATCGTACGTACGATCGTCGCAAATCGTATGTTGGCTGTTGTATGTCGCATACAGACTGCACTACACAATCGTACGTCCGCAGAAGAACGTTCAGGTGCATGTAATTAGCATCCAGCCATTCCTGACTTTGGAGCATGCGTGTTTTGCACAATACAACTTTGTTGTACCAACTGCTCTGTACACACGATACAACGGTCGTATGAGAGCTTGTTGGTACAACCAAGTTTTCTAGTCTGCTCATACAACTCCCTTGTACGACCATCGTATGTTCGACTGTTCAAATCGTGCGTACGAACGATCGATTTCGCGTACGACCTGTTGTATACAACCGTCCAACCGTGTGTACGGGGCATTAGGAAGCTGCAATTCTTTATTGTGTGATGTATGGCATATGTATTGTATTACAATGTCTGTGGCACAACACAGGACCCGGCCTGGCTCTTGCATCTTTCTGCTGCAGCTGATGTCATCAGTGAGTGTGTGGGAGTACACGGACAAAGTCATCATCATCAGTGATCCTCCACTAGATTGATGTCAGATAATTAAATGTGATAAATTCCAATTTGGAAACTCCACTCCTGACAGTGCTTGAACTTTGGATAAATAGTGATCGCTACAGATTGAGCTCTGACAGATTCAGATAACAAGATGCAAAGTCACCAGCACTGCAGCAAAATGTATTCCATATACAGTGCTGCCCATAATTATTCATACCCCTGGCAAATTTTGACTTAAAAGTTACTTTTATTCAACCAGCAAGTAATTTTTGGACGGGAAATGACATAGGTGTCTCCCAAAAGATAATAAGACGATGTACAAGAGGCATTAATGTGGAAAAAAAACATTTCTCAGCTTTTATTTACATTTGAGCAAAAAGTGTCCAGTGTCCAGTCCAAAATTATTCATACCCTTCACAAACTGTCACAGTCTATGGGAAAATCAAAAGTTCTATACCATTCCAAATAGTCCAAGCTGTTCTAAAGCATCCTAATTACCCTGATTAATTTGGAACAGCTGTTTTAATCTCAACAGGTGAAAAACAGTAGCTCTCTGTAGTTGGTTTGTGGACAGTCATGGCTAAGACAAAGGAGCTCAGTGAGGACCTGCGGCTACGCATTGTGGCTGCTCACAAGTCAGGAAAGGGCTACAAGGCCATTTCTAAATGTTTTCAAGTTCCAGTGGCTACAGTGCAAAGTATTATTAAAAAATACAAGATGTTCCGCACTGTGGAAAATCTCAGAGGACGTGGTCGGAAGCCAAAAGTGACACCTGTGCTGGCCAGGAGGATAGTTAGAGAGGTGAAAAAGAATCCAAGGATCACCACCAAGGCCATCCTGGTGAATCTGGGCTCTGCTGGTGGCAATGTCTCAAGGCAGACAATCCAACGGACACTGCACACTGCTGGGTTCCCTGGATGCAGACCAAGGAGGATGCCACAAAAGGCACACAAAAGCTTGCTTGGCCTTTGCAAAAGCTCATCTGGACAAAGAAGAAGACTTCTGGTCTTATGTGTTATGGTCAGATGAAACAAAAATTGAATTGTTTGGTCACAATGATGCTTCCTTCATTTGGCGTAAAAAAGGAGAAGCCTTCAACCCAAAGAACACCATCCCAGCTGTCAAACATGGTGGTGGGAACCTAATGCTTTGGGGGTGTTTTTCAGCCAATGGATCAGGGAACCAAATCACAGTAAACGGCACTATGAAAAAAGAGCAATACATGAGGATTCTCAATGACATCAGGCAGTCTGCAGAGAAACTTGGCCTTGGGCACCAGTGGACATTTCAGCATGACAATGACCCAAAACACACATAGTTACATAGTTAGTCAGTCAGGTTGAAAAAAAGACACAAGTCCATCCAGTTCAACCAAAAAAAAAAAAAATGTATATATATATATATATATATATATATATATACACACATATATATATATATACATACATATACATATACACATATATACACATACACACATACAACCAAATAATCCCATATACAATCCTTCACCCACAGTTGATCCAGAGGAAGGCAAAAAACCCCAGCAAAGCATGGATCCAATTTGCTATAACGGGGGAAAAAATTCCTTCCTGATTCCCCGAGAGGCAATCGGATTCACCCTGGATCAACTTTACCTAAAGATGTTAGTACCCAGTTATATTATTTACATTAAGGAAAGAATCCAGGCCTTTTTTAAAGCAATCAACCGTGCTGGCCAAAACCACCTCTGGGGGGAGTCTATTCCACATTTTCACAGCTCTTACTGTGAAGAAACCTTTCCGTATTTGTAGATGAAATCTTTTTTCCTCTAGACGTAAAGAGTGCCCCCTTGTCCTTTGTGATGACCTTAAAGTAAATAACTCCACACCAAGTTCACTATATGGACCACGTATATACTTGTACATGTTGATCATATCCCCCCTTAATCTCCTCTTCTCAAGAGAGAATAAATTCAGATCCTCTAATATTTCCTCATAGCTAAGCTCCTCCATGCCTTTTACACTTCGCCACACAGCAAAAGTGGTGAAGAAATGGTTAGCAGACGACAACATTAGCGTTTTGGAGTGGCCCAGCCAGAGTCCAGACTTGAATCCAATTGAGAATCTGTGGAGGGAGCTAAAGAACAGGGTGATGGCCTGAAAGATTTGGAGCTCATTGCTAAAGATGAATGGGCATACCTGTGGAGACATGCAAAAAGCTGGTCTGCAATTATAGGAAGTGTATGATTGTTGTAATAGCCAATAAAGGCTTTTCTATTGATTATTGAGAAGGGTATGAATAATTTTGGACTGGACACTTTTTGCTCAAATGTAAATAAAAGCAGAGAAATGTTTTTTTTTCCCACAATAATGCCTCTTCTACATCGTCTTATTATCTTTCGGGAGACACCTATGTAATTTCCCATCAAAAAATTACTTGCTGGTTGAATAAAAGTAACTTTAAGTCAAAATTTGCCAGGGGTATGAATAATTATGGGCAGCACTGTATTTATTGTGAAGGCAGCATCACATAGGTCAAAAGAATGCCAATCTTTTGGGGGCCTCACAGGATCTCCTTCTCAAAGTGACATAGTGACCCATGTATTGTCTTAATTTCATGCTGCCCCAAACATACGGACAGTGTTGGTTCAGAGTAACACCTCTTTTATGGATAAGAAACTGGACCCTTCACAGATTTAAACAGTGTATTATTGATTTCCGAATAAAGTCAGACAGCAACATATATATTATATACTAGACATCAATAAGTTTTACAGAAATGTCATAAAAAATGTTTTTTAACCAAAACTATACACCAAAATTTACATTTAAAATGGACGTTTTTGCACCTCTATCTCCTGTAAACAAAGAACAATCTGTTACTGCAGGCCTGGTGCCCTACAGCTGGGAGGAATCAGGTCAGCTTATACACTATCTGACTCTGAAGAATGAGCAGAAATTGACAAATTCTATAAATGATGTACCTCACCAGAACAAAGAGCGACACGAAAGGTGGGACACTGTTTCTACTTCCATGTTTGTGGTGTACAACAGTATTCAGCCTATTGGTTCTGTGATAAAAAGTGACAACACTGCAGCCTACCCTTCCATTAAATATGAACATGTTTGCTGTAAATGTAATAAGAGATCAGAAGAATTGCTGATAATTTTACAGTAATATCTTGAGGGAGAGTTAAGAGGGGCAACTGCAGTACAACAGCTAGTTACATGGCCGAAACCTATAATGAATCTATTTAACCTGCCAGGATGTTTGTAATTTAAAGTCTAACCACATTTCTTTTTTAGTCTTAGATATAAAGTAGGAAACAGTTGAAACACCTAAATGTGTCCCTTTTGCAGCTTTTCCCTTACTTGTGGTGAAATGGTTGTCAATGGGATAGAAGGTGAAAGAAAATCCCAAATACCAGTGAAAACCTAGCAGGTGTTCTAACCATTTCCTACTTTATCCAAAACTAAAAAATAAATTTTTGGCTTGACATACACATTAACATACACATACGGTATATGCGCTGCCCAGCCCTGCTTTGCTCTACAGTCACATTGTATAAGGAGTGATCTTGCTTTTCAAAGTCTGCAAAGCCTGTTTCCCATAAAAACCTACACAAGCCCCTCCCTCTCCTGCCTTACAGTGCAGCCACATCAAGCCTTATTTCAGATTTTAGCTGGCATGTGGCAGGTTGGCATAAATACTGAGTTCAGGTAATGCCACTGATTAATCAAAATCTTCTGAAAAAATACCAGCTGCGATAAAGTTTTTATGTAGTTGCATGATGTTGCTTTTAAAGCAAGGAAGAACCTTATTAATATTTATTTAAAAAAAATTCTATAGTCAAATACAAACCCCACTAATACATGACAGCTAGAAAGTTTGACACTAATTAACTAATATGCGGCAAAGCAGATAACTCTTAGTAAATAAGGCCTAAAATGTCTAGTAATCCGATATACTCTATCTTGCTGTATAATGGTATAATATATATATATATATTTTCTATACATATAAAACAGAAGCAAATTATCTTTTAAACAGCTTCAATTAAAATATATCACTCATAAAATCATAACCTAACTGCAAATTAGGCACCTGTGCAACCTTATGGCTATAAGAAGTCCCATTATGCAAATTCAATTTTAAAGTGGAAATTGGCCCTTATCACCCCTATTAGCAAGGTCATAAATAACATTGGTGGACCAACAGCAAAGGAGATGGAAGGAATAAAATTAGGCAAGGTTTGATGACGCATAGTAAGATTCTGCGTAGATCTTCATATAACACGAAGGTGCCTAACTGCAATATTTTACTACCTGCAATAATCAATTTCTGCCACAAGATGGAAGCATTGCAAAAGTTCTATTTCAGTAAATAGTTACTGCACATTCAAATGAATTAGAAAAGAACATTTTAAATGTAAAAATATCTATACATTGAATATATAACATTCCATCCTAAATAATTTAGCACTTCATTTTTACTACAGTGCATCCAACAAGGCTGTAGCATTCCGTGCAGCCTAATAATACTTATTGTACTGCCAATGACTGCAGTTTAAAAATAATTTCACTGACAGTGTAATTGTAAGGAACTTGCTGCAATAATCAGAACGGAATAAAAGCAGTCAATAGAATTTAGCAGGTAGAGCCTGCTGGGCTGCTGTTTTTTCTAACACTAACATTAAGAGTGGCAACCCCTATAAATGGACACAGCAGGTGTGCTGAGTGCTGAGCTAGGATAGATAGACAATAGATTCGCCAAACGATAGAAGAGATTATCAGGGGGTGTAACACTCCACCATTCACCAACCACTGGAATATCAGTTTTGCGTTGGGAATTGCTCACAATAGTCACTGCAGGTATGCATACCTGGGAACTCAGATCAGGAATGGTAGAACCCCCTCATAATGGTCACTGCATGTGTCCATCCCTAGAAATTCAGCACAGAGATAGTGGGGACCACCCTAATGGGCACAGCTGGCGTGAAAACCAAGGATTGTAGCACAGTAATGGAGGGAACCCCTGATGCAGAAATCTCACCAGCAGAGTCACTAATGATACACTGTCAGGGGTGTAATGCTCCAGCATTCACCAACCAATGAAATGTGACTTTTGGGTGGATTGAGAAGTTATTTGCAGGGACTAAGTATTTTTAGAAGAAATAAGCAGAATAATCAAATGAAAAATTACTGGATGTTTTCATATTTGTGATGATGCAGCTGCAGATAATGGTCCCACATCTGAATAAGCCACTCTGTATTACATTTGAGACGACATCAGTAAAAGTAGAAAGTTGAAAATGAAAAGAAGTCTCTTCTAAAATAAGCTACTGAACGGCTCAATCTCTTCCCTCTAATCATTCAGGCTCTCAAGAATGTTCTCTGGATGTTTGTTCTCTATGAGAGATCCTAGATTTCTTGCTGCTATTTACTTGGAATATCCCAAAATAAATTCACCTATTCCAATAAAATACACAACTTGTGCTATTCCAAAGAGAGGGGCGATGACCAGGGCTCTGCACCAGGCTCCCTTCATGAATGCGGATGGACCTTCGTTCCTCCAGATCTTCCTATAGAGGGAAGGGAAGAAGATAGCGATTGGTGTGAGAAAATACAACATACAGCTATTCTCCTGTATGACATTATACAGGATTATTATCACTTCTATTCTCCTCCTGTACAACATGGAATTACTATCACTCCTATTTCCTCCTGTACAGTATGAGATTACTATCATTCATAGCCTCCTCCTATGCAGTGTGGGATTACTAGCACTCTTATTCTCCTCTGGTACGGTGCGGAATTAAAATCACTCCTAATCTCATCCTATGGGATGAATATCACTCCTATTCTCCTCCTGTATACCATGTGATTTTTATCTCTCCTATTCCCTCTTGTACAGTGTGGGATTAGTATCACTCCTATTCTCCTCCTGTACAGTGTGGGGTTACTATCATTCATATTCTCCTTCTGCACAGTGTGGGTTACCATCACTCCTAGTCTGTCCTACACAGTGTAGGTTACCATCACTCCTATTCTCCTCCAGTACGAAGTGGGATTACTATCACTCCTGTTCTCCTCTTGTACAGTGTGGAATTGCCATCACTTCTATTCTCCTCCTGTACAGTGTGAGATTACTATCATTCATATTCTCCTTTTGCACAGTGCGGATTACCATCACTCCTAGTCTGTCCTACACAGTATGGGATTACCATCACTCCTATTTTCCTCTTGTATAGCATGGCATTACTCTCACTCCATTCTTCTCAACTACATTGAACTACTATCATTTATATTCTCCCGTACAATGAAGGGATTACGATTACTCCTATTGTACTTCTGTATGGTATTAAATTACTATCACTTCCTCCTTCTGTATTGTGTGGGATTACCATCACTCCTATTTTTCTCCTGTACAGTGTGAGATTACTGTCACTACTATTCTCCTCCTGTATGGCTTGGGATAACTCTCATTACTATTCTCAGCCTATACAGTGTAGGATTACTATCACTCCTATTCTTTGCCTGTATGGTGTGGAATTATCTTCAGTCCTATTCTCCAACTATAGACCCTTTTCACACTGGGGCAGTTTTCAGGCACTTTAGCGCTAAAAATAGTGCCTGAAAACTGCCTCTCCTGCAACCCAGTGTGAGTGCTTTCACACTGGGGTGGTGTGCTTACAGGACGGGAAAAAAAGTCCTGCAAGCAGCATCTTTGGGGCGGTGTGGAAGCGCTGTATACAACGCTCCTAAACTGCCCCTGCCATTGGAATGAATGGCCGGCGATTTGGAAGCGCCGCAACACTGCCGCTGTAGCAGCAGTAATGCGCCGCTAAAACTAGCGTCGCTTTACCGCTAATAGGCCCACTGCTTCAGTGTAAAAGTGGCCATAAAGCATGGCATTACTATCACTCCTATTCTCCTGCTGTACTGCATGGGATTTACTATCACTCCTATTCTCTGCCTGTACAATGTGGGATTACTATCCCTTCCATTTTCCTCTTGTACAGTGTGGGATTACCATAACTCTTACTCTCCTCCTGTAAAATAATGAAATTACTATCACTCCTATTCTCCTCCTATACAGCATGGAAATACTATCACTCCTTTTTGCCAGATGTACGAAGTGGGATTACTATCACTCCTATTTGCCGCCTGTAGTGGAACCTTGGTTCACGAGTAACGCGGTTAATGAGCATTTTGAAAGACGAGCATTATATTATATTAAAAAATTCTGACTTGGTTTGCGAGTGTTGTCTCACAAAACATGCAGAATTAAGACTCTGTGCATGCAAAACCACATGCGGCCAGAGGTGTGGGGGCACAAGTGAGCCTCGGAGACCTTCGGAAGCCGTCGGAAGCATTTGAAAATACTGAAAGTGTGAACAGTTCCCGAGCATTTCTGATTGTTTCCGGTCATTTCCGAGGCTCACCAGCACCACCACACCTCTTGGCCACATACGATATTGGATACACCAGGCGCCCCGGGACCTCTGGCCACATACAGTACTGCATTGACCAGCAGTGCTGTGGAACAAATTATCTGAGTTTCCATTGTTTCCTATGGGGAAACATGCTTTGATATACAAGTGATTTGGATTACACGCATTCTCCTGGAACGGATTATGCTCGTAATCCAATGTTCTACTGTAGATCGCTATCAGTGCTATTCTCCATCTATATGAAGTGGGATTACTATCACTCCTATTCTCCTCATGTATGGTGTGGGATTACTAGACGTTTAAAGGATAAGAAGTTCACCTTTTTTTTCCCTAAATTCCAGCTCTCCTATGTACTAATATAGCGTTAATATACTTTTTTTGCAAAAATATAAAAGCTTTCCATTAAATCTACAGACACTTACTTCACTTGTCCTCATCAATGTTTCCAAACATATCCATTAGTTTTGCCTTACTTCCTGGTCAGACTACTGGTCATGACACAGGAAGGAGTTGAACAGCTGACCTCATTAGCACACACCCTGCATCATCCACCCTCCTACCTACCCACCCATTCCCAGCTGCACATTTTTTAATTGAAATGCAATCAGTGATTACCCTTCTCACTAAATACACAATATACAATCAGATTGCATAGTGTATGGCCATTTTTATACAAGTACATAGAAGGGAGTGAACAGAAACACTCAGATGTCAAGCCCCGTTCACATCTCTGCATAGCGGGAACTCGCATCACATGCATTTTGGTTTTTTTTAGCGAGGGAGAGGGAGGCGTTTTGGAGCATTTTCACTCATCACACATAGGGCAGCCCATCCACAATAATTGCCCCAAAGAAGCTTCAGGACTTTTTTTTTTAGAGCTGGGCTTGGTACACTTTAAATGTGATTATTGGTGCAGCGCATTTCTAAAAAGCAAGGAAACGCACAGATGTGAATGGTGTTAACGCACTATTTTCGCTTTCAGGCCCCATTCACATCTAGCATAGTGGGAGCGCACATTTTGTGGCTCATTTTTCCTTTGACACGCATAGGGCAGCCTATTGATTTCAACTGGCTGCACTACATGTGGCTTATGGGACATTTTTGCGTTTTGTGGGTTGCGTGTTTTTTTACTGTACGTTTTTCAGCATTTGCCACTTGTTTTTTCACATGGCAAAATGTGAGTTTGCTTCTGTGTTTGGTGTGCCGCTAACAATTAATGGCACTGAAAGCGCAACTAGTCATTCTATGTGTATAAAGATGGCCATACACTATACAATCTGATTGTACAAACATCCATGAGGACAGTGAAGTAAAGTGCAATCACTGATTGATTGCATTTCATTTAAAATACTTGCAGCTGGAAATGGGTGGGTAGGTAGGAGGGTGGATGATGCAGGGTGTGTGCTAATGAGGTCAGCTGGTCAACTTCTTCCAGTGTCACGACCTTTAGTCTGACCAGGATGTAAGGCAAAACCAATGGATACGTTTGGAAACATTGATGAGGACAAGTGAAGTAAGTGTCTGTAGATTTAATGGAAAGCTTTGATATTTTTACAAAAAAGTATATAGGGGAGCTGGCATTTAGAAAAAAAAAGGCGAATAAAAGGTGAACTTATCCTTTAATCCAGTGATCAAATTCTACCTTGCAGCATTGCCTCTGACAAAGCTGTGCCGTTCTGGCAAAGCATGTTGCAATTTGTAGTTACCCCTCAAGATGGAGACCATGAATTTAGTGTTCTTGCTGAAACGTTACCTGGCGCAGTCAATAATCCCATGATACGTATCTTCACCAATTCCTTTTTTAAGTGTCTGTATACGCGTCTTTAGCACTGAAACAGATTTCACATTTATACAATTATAATGTCTTGTTTAATAAAGTGTTAATTAAAATATCTAAATCCAAACCATATCACTACACATTACTAAGGCCCCTTTCACACTGGGGAGTTATTACAGTGGTAAAACGCTAAAATTACCGCTGCGATAACGCTCTAAATATTATTTTCATGCATCTCTATGGATGCTTTCTGACTGAGGTTAGCGTTAGCGCGGCGCTGAAGAGAATCATGCAAGCATGATTTTTCAGGAATGTGGGGAGCGGTATATTCACCGCTCCTCCACCGCCCCTGCCATTAGATTGAATGGGCAGCACTCCCGTAGCTGTTGTACACCGCTCCGGGAGCGCCGATCGCCGGCACTTTTAACCCCTGTTTAACCTCTTGTGGGGGGGTTAAAAGTGCCGTGCTGCCGCCCGAATAGCGGCACCATAGCGCTGCTATTACAGCTGTGGATCACCGCTAAATTAGTCCCAGTGTGAAAGGGGATTAAAGTCCCATGCTTTATGGGGGTATCAGGCCTTCAAAAGGCAAGTACAGACCTGATAGGCAGCCCAATGGTTAACTGAAGAAGTGTGCACAGCAGGCTGACAACACCACTGCTAATTTCAAGGTAGTGGTTTAACGCTGGAAGCTCCTCTTATGTATTGCAATTGCTTACACTGATTTCACCGCACACTGAGCAGCTCACAATGTGCATCAAAAGCTACAGCAAGTCAGATAGGGCCCAACTCATTTCATGGCTAGAAGACATCCACCATTTCATCTAGCCCTTTCCTCCCCAACCTTATTGCCACGTGGACAACACCTAGGGAAGTCTGCATACAAATATGCCATGAGGTGCCATGTTGAACTTCCAGTGACCAGTATGAGAGAATGAGAGCAATAACACCAAATTTAACACACCTGCTCCCCATTCACACCTGAGACCTTGTAACACAAACGAGTCACATGACACCGAGGAGGAAAAATGGCTAATTGGGTCCAATTTGGACATTTTCATTTAGGAGTGTACTCACTTTTGTTGCCAGCGGTTTAGACATTAATGGCTGTGTGTTGAGTTATTTTGAGGGGACAACAAATTTACACTGTTATACAAGCGGTACACTCACTACTTTACATTGTAGCAAAGTGTCATTTCTTCAGTGTTGTCACATGAAAAGATATATTAAAATATTTACAGAAATGTGAGGGGCGGATACTGTGTGTGTGTGTGTGTGTGTGTGTGTGTGTGTGTGTGTGTGTATATATATATATATATATATATATATATATATATAAATAAATGTGAGGGGTGCACTCACTTTTGTGAGATACTGCATATACTCCTAGTTAGGGTTGCCCAGTACAGGTGTTGTGTTTTATAACAATTACTGTTTCTGCAGCATATTACTCCTATTACTTAATTGTTGCAGTATATTTCTTACTGTTTAACCAGTTGCCTACCGCCCGCCGTGGCTTGGCGGCGGCAACTTGGCTCGACATCGCCGTCACTTGACGGTGGCTGCAAGATCGCGGATCGTGAGTGCGCGCTCACTGTGTTACGGGGAGCCTGGGAGCAGGTAGGGTGGACTCAATGTCCGCCAGCTACCCGCAATCGCTCCCCCGCAGTGACAGAGCGGGGACCGATAATGTAAACAAGCGAATCCCCGTTCTGTCAGTGGGGAAGGAATGTGATCGTAGGCTCCCTGTATATGGGAGCCGCAAACACTCTCCTCCCCCAGTCAGCCCAGCCCCCGCAAAGTTAGTAACACATCCCAGGGAACACAGTTAACCCCTAGTGTTAACCCCTTCCCTGCCAGTGACATTTATACAGTAATCAGTGCATTTTCATAGCACTGATCGCTGTATAAATGCCAATGGTCCCAAAAAAGTGTCAAAATTGTCCAACATGTCGACCGCAATGTCGCAGTCCCGCTAAAAATCGCAGATCACCGCCATTACCAGTAAAAAAAAATAAAAATAAATAAAAACCCCATAAATTAATTCTCATCATTCATAACGCGGCAACTTTTGCGCAAACCAATCAATATACAACTATTGTGATTTTTTTTTTATCACAAATATGAGGAAGAATATATATTAGCCAAAACTGATGAATACATTTTTTTTTTTTTGGATATGTATTTTATCAAAAAGTAAGAAATATTGGATTTTTTGCAAAATTGTCGCTCTTTTTTTGTTTATAGCGGTGATCAGAAATGAGGTAGAGGTGATCAAATACCACCAAAGGAAAGCTCTATTTGTGGGGAGAAAAGGACGTCAATTTGGTTTGGGTAAAATGTTGCAAGACCGCGCAATTGTGAGTTAAAGCAACGCAGTGCCAAATCGCAAAAAATGGTCTGGCCCTAAAGGGGGAAATCCTTCTGGGGCTGAAGTGGTTAATCATTGCAGTATAATTACTTTAACATTTATTCATTACAGTAGATTTATTCTTTATTTTACCTGTTCTAATACATTTCTTGCTATTACTTAACCAGCTGCTGTGTCATTCCTGGTGTCTATGCACCTTGAGGTGTATACTGTATACAGCTACCAGCAGTATACACTCCCCACCCAGCCTCCTGTTTCAGAGTGTGTGGCACTGTTCAGAGTTGTGGGCAGGAACAGGGTGACCAAACACATCAAATGGCTCCTATGGAGGTTAACTCTACAAAGGCAATTTGATATTTGACTTACTCCTCCCAAGAATCAGCTAACTGCTTGCATCAGAATTGAGGGCTATTAAGTACTGAGGCAGAGTGCAGTGTAAACACCCTGCCAGTCCCTCCTAGCAGCCATGATCTGCTTGCATTGCATAAAGAAGCGCAGAGACCTAGTGATGACATCACTGGGTATGAAATAAGGTAGGTAATGAAAATCGAAAGTTGTATTTAACCACTTGCCGTCCGCCCACTGTCAAATGACGGCGGAGCGGTGCGGCTCTCGTGGTGGGCGGATGTCATATGACGTCAGCCCTTTAAGCCGGGATTGTGCGTGCTGGCTCTGTCGGTGGCGGCGTGTCCCGGGACACACCGCATCACCGATGGGGGTGAACAGCCATTGGTCATTGCTGTTTACCATGTGATCGACCGAGATGAAGTCACGGCTGATCACAAATGGTACTGCCCCCATTCGCACGGAGCATGCACGCGATCGGGAGCACGCTGTGCGTGCGCATTGGTGGCGGCGTGTTCCCAGGGAACACTGCATGTCACCGACACTGGTATCAGCTGCCGGATGGCGGCTGTTACCTTGTGATCGGCTGTGACCTACTCACATGTAATGTAAACAGAGCGGTCACTCTGCCCCAATGAAGTGTACCTGTCATCATAAAGTGCACCTGAATTCAGTCACCCATCAGTGACCACCACCAGACACCAGTCACCCATCAGTGACCACCGCCAGTCACCAATCAGTGACAACTGCCATCACCCGTCACCCATCAGTGACCACCACCAGTCACCCATCACCCATCAGTGACCACCGCCCATCACCCGTCAGGCATCAGTGACCACCGCCAGACACCCCGTCACCCATCAGTGATCACCGCCAGACACCGGTCAACCATCAGTGACCACCGCCAAAGACCCAGCACCCATCAGTGACCACCGCCAGACACCCGGCACCCATCAGTGACCACCGCCAGACACCCGGCACCTAGCAGTGACCACCACCCGTCACCCATCAGTGACCACCACCAGACACCCGTCGCCCAATAGTGACCACTGCCAGTCAACCGTCACCCATCAGTGATCACCACCCATCACCCATCAGTGACCACCACCTGTCACCCATCAGTGACCACCGCCAGACACCCGTCGCCCATCAGTGACCACCGCCAGTCACCCATCAGTGACCACTGCCATCACCCATCAGTGACCACTGCCATCACCCATCAGTGACAACCGCCAGTCACCCGTCCGCCATCAGTGATCTGGCCTGTCAACCGTCACCCATCACTGACCGTGGCCTGTCACCCGTCACCCATTAGTGACCGTGGCGTGTCACCCATCAGTGTCTGTGGGGTGTCACCCGTCACCCATCAGTGACTGTGGCGTGTCACCTGTCACCCATCAGTGACCATGGCGTGTCACCCATCACTGACGTGGCCTGTCACCCATCACTGACCATGGCGTGTCACCCATCAGTGACTGTGGCGTGTCACCCATCAGTGACTGTGGCGTGTCACCCGTCACCCATCAGTGACCGTGGCGTGTCACCCATCAGTGACTGTGGCGTGTCACCCGTCACCCATCAGTGACCGTGGCCTGTCACCCATCAGTGACCGTGGCGCGTCCCCCGTTAACCATCAGTGACCGTGGAGTGTCACCCATCAGTGATCATGGCGTGTCACCCGTCACCAATCAGTGACCGTGGCGTGTCAACCGTCACCGATCACTGACCGTGGCCTGTCACCCGTCACTGACCTTGGCCTGTCACCCGTCACCCATCAGTGACCACCGCCAGTCACCCGTGGCCTGTCACCCATCAGTGACCACCACCAGTCACCCATCAGTGACCGTCACCAGTCACCCATCAGTGACCACCACCACCAGTCACCCATCAGTGACCACCGTTAGTCACCCATCAGTAACCACTGCCATCACCCGTCACCCATCAGTGACCACCGCCATTCACCTGTCACCCATCAGTGACCACCGCCAGACACCCATCACCCATCAGTGACCACCGCCAGACACCCGGCACCCATCAGTGACCACTGCCAGACACCCGGCAACCATCAGTGACCACCGCCAGACACCTGGCACCCATCAGTGACCTCCACCAGTCACCCATCAGTGACCTTTCAGTAAACATCACCTGTAAAAGTCTCACACATTTGGTATTGCCATACTCAGGAGGAGTAGTCGAATGTATTTTGGGGTGTCATCTTTGCTATGTACATGCTATGTGTTGGAAATATCATATAAGTGGACAACTTTGTGTAAAAATAAAAGTGTTTTCATTTTTTTCCCACATTTTCCAAAAACTACTGGAAAACATGACATGTTCAAAAGACTCATTATGCCTCATAGATTATATGTTGGGGTGTTTGCTTTCCAAAATGGGGTCATTTTGTGGGCAATTCCATTGTCCTGGTCAGGGCCATCTTAATAGCATCATGGGCCCCTGGGCAAAGTAATGCACTAGGGCCCCCACAAGCCTGCACTACCGCTCACCAAACGCAACCCATTTAAATAAAAGGGTCTGCGCTGCAAGTTCTCACAACCGGGGGTGATGCAGCATTTAGAGCAGGGGTAGGCAACCTTTGAGAGGTGGAGATCTACTTGAACAACATAAAAGATCAAAGATCACTGGGGGGGTAAATAAATTAACTAGCAACGCCTAAGTAAATAGTAAGGATGACACTAGGAACATTTAGAAAACTTATAATAAAACTAATGTCATTATAAAAATATAAACTTAGCCTGACTTCAGTGAGCAACTAGCTTCAGGGCTGAATGTAGGGCGGTGAATTAAGGTCAGTAATAGATAGGGCGGTGTATAGCGGTCAGTAATAGGTAGGGCGGTGTATAGCGGTCAGTAATAGGTAGGGCAGTGTATAGCGGTCAGTAATAGATAGGGCAATGTATAGAGGTCAGTAATAGGTAGAGGTCATTCTAGAGGAGATGGTCAGAGACTGCAGACATAGTGCAGGAGACGGTCAGAGACTGCAGACATGGTACAGGAGATGGTCACAGACTGCAGACATAGCACAGGAAATGGTCAGA
>BLSH010049313.1:731146-744980 GCA_018402905.1 Glandirana rugosa
TAGTGTAAGGAAGGGGTGACTGTCTTGCCCCTAAGCGAACAAATGTAATAGCCAGGGTCGAGACAGTGACTCAGGTGGGATGGACGAGGGTCCGAGGGGCATTGTGTCACTCGCGCTAGAACGTCGGTGGCAGTTCGCTGCCGCTACAGCTCGGTTCAACGGCGGCGGTTCGGTGCCGCCCGCCAACCGTTGACCAATTTGTCATTCTTTATATGACGTTGTTAAGTCATTATCCTCATTATACGACGTCTTTGTCATTAACAATATTTTGTGTTGTGGACACACACACACATATATATATGTCTCCGCACAGGATCAGTGGGAAGAGGGAAGGGCCCTGGCCAGGGGTCAGGGGGCCCTTCATAATTTCTTGCACCGGGGCCCTGAAGGTTCTAGTTACGCCTCTGTATATATATACACACACACACAGGTGTTGTGTTTTATAACAATTACTGTTTCTGCAGCATATTACTCCTATTACTGAATTGTTGCAGTATATTTCTTACTGTTTAACCAGTTGCCAACCGCCCGCCGTGGCTTGGCGGCGGCAACTTGGCTCGACATCGCCGTCGCTTGACGGTGGCTGCAAGATCGCGCTCACTGTGTTACGGGGAGCCTGGGAGCAGGTAGGGTGGACTCAGTGACAGAGCTGGGACCGATAATGTAAACAAGCGAATCCCCGTTCTGTCAGTGGGGAAGGAATGTGATCGTAGGCTCCCTGTATATGGGAGCCGCAAACACTCTCCTCCCCCAGTCAGCCCAGCCCCCGCAAAGTTAGTAACACATCCCAGGGAACACAGTTGACCCCTAGAGCGCCCCCTAGTGTTAACCCCTTCCCTGCCAGTGACATTTATACAGTAATCAGTGCATTTTCATAGCACTGATCGCTGTATAAATGCCAATGGTCCCAAAAAAGTGTCAAAATTGTCCAACATGTCGGCCGCAATATCGAAGTCCCACTAAAAATCGCAGATCACCGCCATTACCAGTAAAAAAAAACAAAATAAAAACCCCATAAATTAATTATCATCATTCATAACGCGGCAACTTTTGCGCAAACCAATCAATATACAACTATTGTGATTTTTTTTTTTTATCACAAATATATATATTATATATATATTAGCCAAAACCGATGAATACATTTTTTTTTCTTTTTGGATATGTATTTTATCAAAAAGTAAGAAATATTGGATTTTTTGCAAAATTGTCGCTCTTTTTTTGTTTATAGCGGTGATCAGAAATGAGGTAGAGGTGATCAAATACCACCAAAGGAAAGCTCTATTTGTGGGGAGAAAAGGACGTCAATTTGGTTTGGGTAAAACGTTGCAAGACCGCGCAATTGTGAGTTAAAGCAACGCAGTGCCAAATCGCAAAAAGTGCTCTGGCACTAAAGGGGGAAATCCTTCTGGGGCTGAAGTGGTTAATCATTGCAGTATAATTATTTTAACATTTATTCATTACAGTAGATTTATTCTTTATTTTACCTGTTCTAATACATTTCTTGCTATTACTTAACCAGCTGCTGTGTCATTCCTGGTGTCTATGCACCTTGATGTGTATACTGTATACAGCTACCTGCAGTATACACTCCCCACTCAGCCTCCTGTGTCAGAGTGTGTGGCACTGTTCAGAGTTGTGGGCAGGAACAGGGTGACCAAACACATCAAATGGCTCCTATGGAGGTTAACTCTACAAAGGCAATTTGATATTTGACTTACTCCTCCCAAGAATCAGCTAACTGCTTGCATCAGAATTGAGGGCTATTAAGTACTGAGGCAGAGTGCAGTGTAAACACCCTGCCAGTCCCTCCTAGCAGCCATGACCTGCTTGCATTGCATAAAGAAGTGCAGAGACCTAGTGATGACGTCACTGGGTATGAAATAAGGTAGGTAATGAAAATCGAAAGTTGTATTTAACCACTTGCCGTCCGCCCACCGTCAAATGACGGCGGAGCGGTGCGGCTCTCGTGGTGGGTGGATGTCATATGACGTCAGCCCTTGAAGCCGAGATTGTGCCCGCTGGCTCTGTCGGTGGCGGCGTGTCCCGGGACACACCGCATCACCGACGGGGGTGAACAGTCATTGGTCATTGCTGTTTACCATGTGATCACAAATGGTACTGCCCCCATTCGCACAGAGCACGCACGCGATTGGGAGCACGCTGTGCATGCGCATTGGTGGCGGCGTGTTCCCAGGGAACACTGCCTGTCACCGACACTGGTATCAGCTGCCAGATGGCGGCTGTTACCTTGTGATCGGCTGTGACCTACTCACAGCCGATAACATGTAATGTAAACAGAGCGGTCACTCTGCCCCAATGAAGTGTACCTGTCATCATAAAGTGCACCTGAAATCAGTCACCCATCAGTGACCACCACCAGACACCAGTCACCCATCAGTGACCACCGCCAGTCACCAATCAGTGACCACTGCCATCACCCGTCACCCATCAGTGACCACCACCAGTCACCCATCACCCATCAGTGACCACCGCCCATCACCCGTCAGGCATCAGTGACCACCGCCAGACACCCCGTCACCCATCAGTGATCACCGCCAGACACCGGTCAACCATCAGTGACCACCGCAAGAGACCCGGCACCCATCAGTGACCACCGCCAGACACCCGGCACCCATCAGTGACCATCACCCGTCACCCATCAGTGACCACCACCAGACACCCGTCGCCCATCAGTGACCACTGCCAGTCACCCGTCACCCATCAGTGACCACCACCCGTCACCCATCAGTGACCACCACCCGTCATCCATCAGTGACCACTGCCAGACACCCGTCGCCCATCAGTGACCACCGCCAGTCACCCATCAGTGACCACTGCCATCACCCATCAGTGACAACCGCCAGTCACCCGTCCGCCATCAGTGACCTGGCCTGTCAACAGTCACCCATCACTGACCGTGGCCTGTCACCCATCACCCATTAGTGACCGTGGCATGTCACCCATCAGTGTCTGTGGGGTGTCACCCGTCACCCATCAGTGACTGTGGCGTGTCACCTGTCACCCATCAGTGACCGTGGCGTGTCACCCATCACTGACGTGGCCTGTCACCCATCACTGACCATGGCGTGTCACCCATCAGTGACCGTGGCGTGTCACCCATCAGTGACCGTGGCGTGTCACCCATCAGTGACCGTGGCGTGTCACCCATCAGTGACTGTGGCGTGTCACCCATCACTGACCGTGGCCTGTCACCCACCAGTGACCGTGGCCTGTCACCCATCAGTGACCGTGGCATGTCCCCCGTCAACCATCAGTGACCGTGGAGTGTCAACCATCAGTGATCATGGCGTGTCACCCGTCACCGATCACTGACCGTGGCCTGTCACCTGTCACTAACCTTGGCCTGACACCCGTCACCCATCAGTGACCACCGCCAGTCACCCGTGGCCTGTCACCCATCAGTGACCACCACCAGTCACCCATCAGTGACTGTGACCAGTCACCCATCAGTGACCACCACCACCAGTCACCCATCAGTGACCACCGTTAGTCACCCATCAGTAACCACTGCCATCACCCGTCACCCATCAGTGACCACCACCAGTCACCCATCAGTGACCACCGCCATTCACCTGTCACCCATCAGTGACCACCGGCAGACACCCGTCACCCATCAGTGACCACCGCCAGACACCCGGCACCCATCAGTGACCACCGCCAGTCACCCATCACCCATCAGTGACCACCACCAGTCACCCGTCACCCATCAGTGACCACCGCCAGACACCCGTCACCCATCAGTGACCACCGCCAGACACCCGTCACCCATCAGTGACCACCGCCAGTCACCTGTCACCCATCAGTGACCTCCACCAGTCACCCATCAGTGACCTATCAGTAAATATCACCTGTAAAAGTCTCACACATTTGGTATTGCCATACTCAGGAGGAGTAGTCGAATGTATTTTGGGGTGTCATCTTTGCTATGTACATGCTATGTGTTGGAAATATCATATAAGTGGACAGCTTTGTGTAAAAATAAAAGTGTTTTCATTTTTTTTCCACATTTTCCAAAACTACTGGAAAACATGACATGTTCAAAAGACTCATTATGCCTCATAGATTATATGTTGGGGTGTTTGCTTTACAAAATGGGGTCATTTTGTGGGCAATTCCATTGTCCTGGTGCTCCAGGACCTTCAAAAGTGTAATAGGTGGTTGAGAAATGAGATGTGTAATTTATGCTCGTAGTACGCCTGAAGGTGCTAGTTCAATGTTGGGCCTCTGTATGTGGCCAGGCTGTGAAAAATTCCATTGTCCTGGTGCTCCAGGGCCTTCAAAAATGTGATAGGTCGTCATGACATTAGATGTATAATTTATGTCCCTAGAATACCTGACGGCGCTCCCTGCATGTTGGGCCTCTGTATGTGGCCAGGCTGTGAAAAAGTCTCAGACATGTGATATCGCCATACTCAGGAGGAGTATCAGAATGTGTTTTGGGGTGTAATTTGTGGTATGCATATGCTGAGTGTGAGATATAACCTGTTAATATATGACAATTTTGTGGGAAAAAAAAGAAAAAAAATTCTTCATTTTGTAAAGAATTGTGGGAAAAAATTACAGCTTCAAAAAATTCACCATGCCTCTTACTAAATACGTTGGACTGTCTAATTTTCAAAAAGGGGTCATTTGGGGGGTATTTTTACTTTCCTAGTTTGTAAGGGTCTCCAGAAATGAGATAGGCGGTCAGTATATCAGGTGCGATTCATTTTCAATGATTGGCACCATAGCTTCTAGACTCTATAACTTACACAAGGACCAAATAATATACACGTACTTGGGTTATTTTTACCAAAGATATGTAGCAGTATAAATTTTGGCCAAAATTTATGAAGAAAAATTACTAATTTGCAAAATTTAATGACAGAAACAAAGAAAATGCATTTTTTCACAAAATTTTCAAACTTATTTTTATTTATTGCAGAAAAATAAAAAACCCACTAGTGATTCGATACCACCAAAAGAATTTGTGTGAAAAAAAGGATGCAAATTTCATATGGGTACAGTGTTGCATGACTTAGTAATTGTCATTCAAAGTGTGATATCGCTGAAAGCTGAAAAATGGCCTGGACAGGAAGGGGGTTTTCGTGCCCAGTACTGAGGTGGTTAAAAATTGAATTAGCATGTTGATGGGGGGCAAAATATAAACAGATTAAACTTCAGCTTTAAGTAAGATTAGGTATAAGAATGTGCATGTGAAACACACTGGCTTTATGAAAATCTACCTTTTTATCTGTATCGCATTCATCAGCACTGAAAGATTTACTAATTCACTAAGCTAACTTGTGTTATTGTTGTGTGTGTTGTATATCACGTTATTGTTCATGCCAGGCCTCACTGCTAACAATATCAAGCGTTGTGGCTAAAGCATAAGTACACACTAGTAGTTTTTATTGAAAAAAAAAATTGAATAGTTCAGGAGGAACGGCTGTACTAACTATGCAATGTTAGTACAGCATTCTCCCCCACTGAGCTATTGTGTTCTGACAGAGGGACAGCCCCTCTGCCAGAATACACCGGTCAGCCATTGGCTGAGAGCGCTGATCGGATGCCAATCGGCAGACCTTTTTCAGTGATGCCCCTTTGTGCGTACGACCCTTTAGTCTTTAGGTTTTGAGATTATGAAGTCTTTGCACTCACCATCGAGTGGTGTCACTGCAACGGCAGCCACAGATCCAGCAATGCATCCCGCAATAAACGAGTGGTAAAATGGCGCCTTTTCATGGGGTGATTTTTGTCCCAGTTTGTTGAGATTGGCAAACAGCGGGAAATAGATGACGGAGAATGGCACGTCTCTGTTCAGGAGAGAGAAGCATTATATTTTTCAGAGCTGGTATTTTAGTTTTACATCAGGACAAAGGCCTGTTTTTCTCACCTGAGTAGTGTGGCCCCCAGACCCTTATACACTCCAGAGATGCCCTGGGTACGTAGAAGATCTCTCGCTATCCGTAAGGCTGAGGGTTTTTGGGCAGGCTGAGAGATGGTGGCCTGTCCGTCACCAGCTACAACTTTCTGTGTTGCTGCAATAGTAAAGTCCATAGTTTAGTTGTACAAAGCACAATGGGCATCATATTGTTCCCCGAATATACATTTGGTTTTTCAATCCACCAGGAAATAGTTACATTGCTGCAGCATGAGTCAATTTGTGCCAAATACTTTGGTGTAGTCACTAGTTCCTAGTGTATTCATAACCTTCATTTATCATGAATATTGGCTAAGCCTGCAATATGGCTTTTACGATGTCAACCCTGAAAGTAATTTAAAGGGGATACTGTATATTCTCCAGCTTGAGGCTGCTCTCCCGTACCCAAGATTACCCAGGCGTCCTGCATCTTGCAGCTGGATTTTCAGCATCTCCATGGGGGACGTCACCACCACCTGACAGGTTCCAGCCCCACATCCAGCCAACATTTCTCTGAATAGCGTCAGTTCCTTTCTGCAATCACAAGAGGGAGTGACAGACCCACAGGTCATATCAGAGCAATATTTCATATACTGCACATAAAATCTTGGATTGTTAGCATAATTTGTTCCGGAAACATGCTTGTAATCCAAAGCACTCTTATATCAAAGCAAATTTCCCCTTAAGAAATAATGGAAACTCAGATGATTCATTCCACAACCATTTAGTCGTTCAGTTTATAGTCTATATTAAAACATTATAGCAATGTCATAGGTTGTGTAACTATAAAATGTCCCTCCACAAGGGGATTAAAAGCAAAATCCAGCAGGAGCTACAGAGTATAAAAAAGAAGAGAAGCGCCTCTAAGTGTGGCAATATGGTCACATTTAATGAAGGTACAACATTTAGCAACTCACATGGTTGATGATTAAAGAGACACATCTAAGTATGCAGGCATCTGGGGTAAAGCTGTCCACATAGACCTCCCACAGCGGTCAGTCTGCAATCGTGACCAGGAAGACTACCCTGCAGTAGAGCGATCTGAAAGCGAGGCTTGAAACGCACGTGGAGCGCAGCGTGGAAGGTATGACTTTGATGGTGGTGCGGAGGATGGTTTATGGGGATAGCTTTACCCTGGATGCTTGCATACTTAGATGTGCCTCTTTTAATCATTAACCATGTGAGTTGCCAAGGCCTCATACACACGGACGTTATTAACGCCGCGTTTTTCAGCTGTTTTTACAGCTTAAGAACGCCACACCATGTTATTCAATGGCCTCATACACACGTTGACATTTTTGAGCTGTAAGTGGCGCCTGCATTCTTAAGCTGTAAATCGAACGCAGGACTTGCGCGTTCCGAAGCTGCAGCGTTAGGGCATTTTTGACGCTGAGCCGGCAAAACGCTCAATAACGCGCATTAGCGCCGTTAACTGGCATTTTTAGCTCCGGCGTTATAGGTTTTAAAATGTCAATAAATAGCAGAGGGATGTCTTTTTAAACAAAACGCAACTTAAAGCTGGTGGTCAATAATGCGTATTAACGCCAATGGAAAAGGCTGAAGAAATCGCGTTTTTAATGCCTTTTTCCTGGCGTCGGTACCAACGTTACAGCTCGTTTTTTTATAACGCCCGTGTAAATGAGACCTAAATGTTGTACCTTCATTAAAGGTAACTGTATTGCCACACTTAGAGGCGCCTCTCTTCTCTTTTATACTCAGTTGTGATGTGACGTTACTTGTATATCAAGACATCGCTTGTATATCAAGTCAAAATTTATTAAAAATTTTTGCTTGTCTTGCAAAACATTCTCAAACTAAGTTACTCTCAATCCAAGGTTTTACTATGTACACACACACACACACACACACACACACACACACACACATAATATATATATATATATACACATATACACACACACATACACATACACTATATATATATATATATATATATACACATATACACACACACACAGTATCTCACAAAAGTACACCTCTCACATTTTTGTAAATATTTATTTATATCTTTTCATGTAACAACACTGAATAAATGACACTTTGCTATAATGTAAAGTAGTGAGTGTACAGCTTGTGTCACAATGTAAATTTGCTGTCCCCTCAAAATAACTCAACACACAGCCATTAAGGTCTCAACCGCTGGCAACACAAGTGAGTACACCCTAAGTGAAAATGTCCAAATTGTCAATATTTTGTGTGGCCACCATTATTTTCCAGCACTGCCTTAACCCTCTTGGGTATGGAGTTCACGAGAGCTTCACAGATTGACACTGGAGTCCTCTTCCACTCCTTCATGACAACATCACGGAGCTGGTGGATGTTAGAGACCTTGCGCTCCTCCACCTTCCGTTTGAGAATGCCCCACAGATGCTCAATATCGTTTAGGTCTGGAGACATGCTTGGCCAGTCCATCACTTCACTCTCACCTTAGCAAGGCAGTGGTCACCTTGGAGGTGTGTTTGGGGTCGTTATGTTGGAATACTGCCCTGCTGCCCAGTCTCCAAAGGGAGGGGATCATGCTCTGCTTCAGTATGTCACAGTACATGTTGGCATTCATGGTTCCCTCAATGAACTGTAGCTCTCCAGTGCCGGCAGCACTCATGCAGCCCCAGACCATGACACTCCCACCACCATGCTTGACTGTAGGCAAGACATACTTGTCTTTGTACTCCTCATCTGGTTGCCGCCACACACGCTTGACACCATCTGAACCAAATAAGTTTATCTTAGTCTCATCAGACCACAAGACATGGTTACAGTAATCCATGTCCTTAGTCTGCTTGTCTACAACAAACTGTTTGCAGGCTTTCTTGTGCATCATCTTTAGAAGAGGCTTCCTTCTGGGACAACAGTCATGCAGACCAATTTGATGCAGTGTGGGGCGTATGGTCTGAGCACTGACAGGCTGACCCCCCACCCCTTCAACCTCTGCAGCAATGCTGGCAGCACTCATATGTCTATTTCCCAAAGACAACCTCTGGATATGACGCTGAGCACGTGCACTCAACTTCTTTGGTTGACCAAGGCCTGTTCTGAGTGGAACCTGACCTGTTAAACCGCTGTATGGTGTTGGCCACTGTGCTGCAGCTCAGTTTCAGGGTCTTGGCAATCTTCTTATAGCCTAGGCCATCTTTATGTAGAACAACAATTCTTTTTTTCAGATCAGAGAGTGCTTTGCCATGAGGTGCCATGTTGAACTTCCAGTGACCAGTATGAGAGAAATAACACCAAATTTAACACCCCTGAGACCTTGTAACACTAACGAGTCACATGACACCGGGGAGGGAAAATGGCTAATTGGGCCCAATTTGGGAATTTTCACTTAGGGGTGTACTCACTTTGGTTGCCAGCAGTTTATACATTAATGGCTGTGTGTTGAGTTATTCTGAAGTGTATATTCAACAAATTAAAAATAATAAAACAAAAGAAAAAAACAAACAGAAAAGTTTCCTACAGAGACAGAGAAGAAAATGATAAAAGAATAGCAACATAATGGAGCAGAGCGGAGAAGTTCAGGAATTTAGAGACAATCCAAATAAAATACAGGCTGTTCAAAAAGTGTGGAGCAAACAAAATATCTATGAAAACCTATTGTTTTTTCTGCAATTCCAAATCACAGTTACAAATTTATAATATTTCTAGATTTGATGTAGCACTGAAAATGTTTTTTGGGGCAGCTTAGTGCGCAACCATAATAAGATGGCCAGTCTTGCACAGGATACCAACCTGCCTGAACATTGTCACCACACATGCATGTTAAAATATCATTAGGAAAGTGTTACCTACAAAGGGCCAGTGACAAAAATTAGATAATATCACTGTTGGCAGGTGTCATATTATGTTGATTGGTCCTTAAAAAATCTGAGCCGTCCCTCATTTTTGGACAGTTGTCCAAAAAAATTCAATTTTGGATTGGAACACACAGAAGAGAGCAAAAGGGATTAGAAGAGAACAGAATGGAGCATGTGGGATCAGGACAGAACAGGGTAGAGAACAGCAGGACAAAGTAAAGCAGAAGAGAGAAAAGCAGAGCATAGGATTGGGGAGCAGCAGAGGGAAGGACAGAGCAGAACAATGCAGAGAAGAACAGGACAGAGCAGAGGAGAGGACAGAAGAGCAAGACAAGTCAGAGTGGAGCAGGACAGAACAAAGTAGAGGAGATGAAAAACTACAGTACAGAGGGGAAAACAAAGCCTAGGAAATTAAAGCAGAGGGGAGCAGGACTGAACACAGCAGAGGAGAGGAGAGAAGGATAGAACCCAGCACAGCAGAGGAGAGCAGGACAGAACAGAGCAGACGAGAGAAGACAGAGCAGAGCAGAGCTGAGGGGAGTAAGAGAAAACAGAGTAGAGAACAGCAGGACAGGGCCAAGCAGAAGGGAGCAGGGCAGAACAGCAGATGTAAGCAGGACAGTGCAGACAAAAACTGTGTAAAGGGGAGAACAGAACATAAGAGAGAACTAGAGTAGAGCAGAAAATATCAGGACAGGTAAGAGAAGAGCAGGACAGAGCATGAGAGAGAAGAGCAGGACAGAGCAGAAGAGGGCAGGATGGAGAAGAGCAGAGAAGAGAAAAGCAGGGAAATCCAGAAATGAGGAAAGTAGGACCAAGTAAAGGTAAGGAAAGGGGAACCGACTAAAGCAGAGGAGAGGGAAAGGGAGCAGTTCAGCAGGGAGAAGAGGGGAGCAGGACAGAACAAAGAAAAGCAGCGGTAACTGGTCAATAGGGGGCGCTGCCTCCCCGCTGAGAGGCCGACCCCCTAAAGGAGGCGCCGGTATATTGATTTTTTTTTTCTCTCCGGCTCCTTGCTGTCTGCTGACAGCAAGTAGTGAGCCTATTGGTCGGTCCTAAAAGTCTATGTATGTGCGCTAAATAAGCGCACATACATACACTAATTGGCTGCCCTGAGCCAGTGACTGCAAGTGATTGGCTATGTCACGGTGTGGTGGGCGGGGGGCAGGTCAAGAGCGGCTGACTCAAGGACAAGGTACCGTACTGCTCCCTGTGTACTGGCTCCCTGTGTACTGCTTACAATACCTGTGTACTGGCTCCCTGTGTACTGCTTACAATACCTGTGTACTGGCTCCCTGTGTACTGCCTACAATACCTGTGTACTGCTTACAATACTTGTATACTGGTTCCCTGTGTACTGCTTACAATACCTGTGTACTGGCTCCCTGTGTACTGCCTACAATACCTGTGTACTGGCTCCCACATACTGCTTACAATACCTGTGTACTGGCTACCTGTGTACTGCCTACAATACCTGTGTACTGGCTCCCTGTGTACTGCCTACAATACCTGTGTACTGCTTACAATACTTGTATACTGGTTCCCTGTGTACTGCTTACAATACCTGTGTACTGGCTCCCTGTGTACTGCCTACAATACCTGTGTACTGGCTCCCTCATACTGCTTACAATACCTGTGTACTGGCTCCCTGTGTACTGCCTACAATACCTGTGTACTGGCTTCCTGTGTACTGCTTACAATACCTGTGTTCTGGCTCCCTGTGTACTGCCTACAATACCTGTGTACTGGCTCCCTGTGTACTGCCTACAATACCTGTGTACTGCTTACAATACCTGTGTACTGCCTACAATACCTGTGTACAGGCTCCCTGTGTACTGCCTGCAATACCTGTGTACTGGCTCCCTGTGTACTGCCTACAATACCTGTGTACTGGCTCATGTGTACTGCCTACAATACCTGTGTACTGGCTCCCTGTGTACTGGCTGCAATACCTGTGTACTGGCTACAATACCTGTGTACTGGCTACCTGTGTACTGACTGCAATACCTGTGTACTGTCTCCCTGTGTACTACCTACAATACCTGTGTACTGGCTCCCCGTGTACTGCCTAAAATACCTGTGTACTGGCTGCATACTGTGTTACTGGCTGCAAAATACCCCACATGTGATGCTGAGCTGTATACTGTGTCCTGTGATACTGAGCTGTATACTCCTGACACAATATGTGGAATACAGGGGACGGAGTGGGTGTATTCTATAAGGGGTGTGGCTTATGAGAAGTAGGAGGCCTGGTGCCCCCCCTTCCTAAAAATTCACCAGCCGCCACTGAAGAAGAGGCCAAGAGAGCAGAACAGAGCAAAGGAGAGGACAGAAAAGCAGGACATTTCAGAGAGAAGCAGGAAAGAGCAGAGGGGAGCATGACACAACAGATCAGAGCAGAGGAAAAGAGAGCAGCACATTGCAGCGGACAGCACAGCAATGTGGAAGACAGCAGAGCAAAGGGAAGCAGAACAGAGAAGAGGACAGGAGAGCAGGACACAGCTAAGCAAATAGACGAATATCCACAGAATAGAGCTTTACAGAGCAGTACAGTGCAGAAGAGAGAACAGGACAGAGCAGAGGAGATTAGAATGTATAAACCATACCCCTCTTGAGAAAGAAAGTTTCTAAAGAAGTCATTAGCTGCCAGTTTGATTGCTTTTTCTGGTGTCACAAGCGTTAGATTTACAGCCGCACCTGTCAGTGATAGATAAAAGGTGTCAATTAGCACAAATGGCTGTACACCATATTTTTAAACATTGTACATGTAAAATGGACAAAAGAAGAAAACATAACATACAAGTACTTTCACACTGGAGCGGGTGGGCGGTAGCGGTAAATCCCCGCTAGTTTCAGCAGGGATTTACCGCTGTTATAGCAGCACCGCTATGCAGGCAGGAGCGCAGCACTTTTAACCCCCCCACAAGGGGTTAAAACGGGGTTAAAAGTGCCGGCAAGCCACGCTACCGAGGCGGTGTGCCGCCGCTTCTGAAGCACTGCCCATTGTTTTCAATGGGCAGGGGCGGTGTTTCACCGCACCGCCCCAGAGATGCTGCTTGCAGGACTTTTCGTAACGTCCTGCAAGCATACTGCCCCAGTGTGAAAGCACTCAGGCTTTCACCTTGGAGTGGATTGGGGGGGGGGACTTTTGAGGCACTTTACAGGAGCTATTTTTAGCTAAATAGCACCTGTAAAGCACCTCAGTGCGAAAGTAACCGACATGTATATATGCGGATATAGTTGTGTAGATTTGAATAGATATAGAGATATATTTATATGGATATATATTTGTATATATGGATATACTGTAGTTGTGTGTGTGTGTATATATATATATATATATATATATATATATATATATATATATATATACACATATATATATATATGTATGAATAGATCTATGGATATAGTTGTATATAGATATATGGATATACTGTAGTTGTATATAAATATATGGACGTAGTTATATATATATATATATATATATATATATATACATACACACAGTGCCTTGCGAAAGTATTCGGCCCCCTTTGAACTTTGCGACCTTTTGCCACATTTCAGGCTTCAAACATAAAGATATAAAACTGTAATTTTTTTGTGAAGAATCAACAACAAGTGGGACACAATCATGAAGTGGAATGAAATTTATTCGATGTTTCAAACTTTTTTAACAAATAAAAAACTGAAACATTGGGCGTGCAAAATTATTCAGCCCCTTTACTTTCAGTGCAGCAAACTCTCTCCAGAAGTTCAGTGAGGATCTCTGAATGATCCAATGTTGACCTCAATGACTAATGATGATAAATAGAATCCACCTGTGTGTAATCAAGTCTCCGTATAAATGCACCTGCACTGTGATAGTCTCAGAGGTCCGTTTAAAGCGCAGAGAGCATCATGAAGAACAAGGAACACACCAGGCAGGTCCGAGATACTGTTGCGGAGAAGTTTAAAGCCGGATTTGGATACAAAAAGATTTCCCAAGCTTTAAACATCCCAAGGAGCACTGTGCAAGCAATAATATTGAAATGGAAGGAGTATCAGACCACTGCAAATCTACCAAGACCTGGCCGTCCCTCTAAACTTTCAGCTC
>BLSH010049313.1:752709-787320 GCA_018402905.1 Glandirana rugosa
TACTATCGAACACACATGTCAACTTTCCCATCTTCTTGAGACCCGTTTACATTTATTAATCGGAAGTCGGGTAAATATTTGGATAGATCAATACTTGGTACCAAGTTAATTCGGTATCATTAACCACTTTAGAGAGAGGGGGAAGATAACGAGGACGTAGGGAGAGGAAGGATAGGGGTGATGAGAAAGTATAAATAAGGGGAGAAGATAGAGGGAGACGGGGGGGGGTGTGTGTGTGTGTGAAGAGGGAGGGAGTACAGGGGGTTTACATTTGCCCAGAGTTCTTCTACCCTTTCAACTGTACACACAAGCTATCATCTTATAAAACACTACTTTGATGATTGAACACTTTGCTGAGAGCTTTGCACTGTCGGGGTGCGGTCACCACAAGTTGTTCTCCTTTTAATAACAAACAGATTCTGCTCCATGCTGGAAGTGGTGTGAATCATCGCAGGAAGGAGGAGGGGATGCCAGCTACAAAACTCCACTAAAGGAAATTTACCACCCTGGCAGCTGCTGGGAAGTGATTGGGAGTTTGAAGCAGCAGAGAGAGTACAGTATTCTATAAAAAGTGCAGTAACCCCTAGCAACCAAGGAACAGTTGTGCTGTACTTTGAAATGGGTGACATCTACGTGTTGGTTACTCATCGTGGCTTGTTGTATTGTGCTGTGCAGTAAAGATCACTTTTACAGCTGGAAGTTAAAATGAAACTAAAGTGAAAAAATAAAAAAAATTATGAGTGGAAACATAGAAGCGTGATGGTAGAAAAAAGTGCTCCATCGAGTCTGCCCCATTTTTTACATTTATATATGGTTATATGTTTTGTTTTTTCACTTTTTTGTGTGAGTATAGATCTATGTTTGTCCCAAGCATGTTTGAATCCACTTACTGTTGACTGACTCACTACCTCTGCTGGAAGCCTATTCAAAGCATCAACTACTCCCTTTCAGTAAAATAATACTTTCCAAGGTTAGTTTTGAACTTTTCTCCTGCTAGTTTGAGGTCACGTCCCTGTGTTCATAAAGAGGAAGTAAACCCAGATGGGGTTTACTTCCTCAATATAACCCTGTAAAGTAGAAGCATAATGGGCTACTATGCATCTCATAGTAGCCCATTATGTGCCACTTACCTGCAAACGAAGCCTGCGGCATCCAGCGATGTCCCTGCTCTCAAGGCCGCGTCCATCTTCTGCACCTCTTCCTTCCAGAGCTGCGGTTCCAGCTCTGTGACTGGCCAGAGTCGCATGACATCACTGAGCCGCCAGTCATGGCACAGAGTCAGTGGAGAAAGGGCACGGAGGCCGTTTCTTTACTGCACATGTGCCGACATGCAAAACACTGCATATCTCCTGAACCGTGCAGGTTTAGGAGATATGCAGGGTACCTACAGGTAAGCCTTATTCTAGGCTTACCTGTAGTTTAAAGTGGTTGTCCGAGGTTGACAACCACTTTAAAAATAGTGCCCTCCTGAACTTTATTCACCCCTTGATGTATTTAAAGGTTTGTCATGTTTTCCCTTCTTCCTTCCAGACTGTACATATTGTATTTGCAAAATTCCCACAAACAGCCAGACCCCTGCTTGCAGGCAGGATGCTGTCATGTATTGGGGGAAGCTATGAACAGCACCCTGCTGGCCCTTCTTACAGCCATGATCTGCCTGCATTGCATAGAGAAGCACAGAGATCCAGTGAAGACTGAGTCTAAAATAAGGTATGGAATGAAAAGTAAAAGGTTTTGTTTTCTTTCAATGTAATTGGCATGTTGATGAGGAGGGAAAGGATGAACCAAGGAGGCCAAAATTACGCAGATAGAAAAAATGACCTTTAACAGATTTCATTTGGATTCGATTTTAAACACGTTTTTTGACCCACTTTTAAGGCTCCCCAGTGAGCTGCAGTGAATTAATGCATGTCAGCACGTGAAGTATTTGGAGAGCGACACATTGAGTGTGAATAGCTGCTGCATTGCTTTGACCTGTGCTAAAAATGCATGGCGTTTAGCTAAGAATATACAAAGTGCACCTTGTCTGCACACAAGGAAAACACAAGATTTCACTTGCCTGGAAATGTCAGGACTGGATTACTCACACTGACAATAATCAGAATACACAGGTAACAAAAAGGAATGGAATTTGGAAAGATTCATACAATCAGCTGATGAGATAGATGGCCCTAGATGACCTCCTGCCCACCCCTATCCTCACGCTCACTAACTGCGATAACTACTCCTGATTCTCTGTGCCAAATAAAATCCTATGTGTGTTACAGGACTAGCTGACATACAATATACCTGCATACACAGGTATGTGTGCAATATCATCATCAAAGTACCTCCTACTCACCTAAATTCCTGCTGCTAGCATTTTAAGATGAAAAACACCGCCTCTTAACAGTAAAACAAAATAAAAAAAAATTGTATATATATGTGTGGCACATTTTTTAATTTTCAGTATGGCGATATCCATTTTCAATTACCATGTATTGGGACTGACATCCATAGCACAATGACCTCTCTTTTTCTTCTATTGATCCCTATCTACTCAACTTAGAAATGAATGGCAATAGATCTTTAGATGAGCAGGGGTGAGTGATACAAGCAGTGTTTTGGGGAATCAAACACTCTACCCCTTGCTCATGTGACAGAGAAACAACAAACCTCCATTTCTATATTGGGTTGAAATGGTGTGCAGCGCTGAACCTGACCTGAGTAAGCACATAGGCTATCATTGCTGACCTACTTGTGAAAATGTAAATTGCTTGGCTCTCATGCCTCCATGCTGCCAAAAGAACCTACTTTGTCTCTTATTAATATTTTGTCATCCAGTCCCATCGGCTCCACTCTACCTTAACCAGTTGCCGACCGCCTGCCGTGGCTTGACGGTGGCAACTTGGCACGATTTCGCAAACAGTCGTCACCTGATGGCGGCTGCGAGATCCGGGGGAGCCAGGGAGTGGGTAGGGCGGACTCAATGTTTGCCGGCTCCCCGCGATTGCTCCCCGCAGTGACAGAACGGCGATTCTTGTATGTAAACACACGGATCTCCATTATGTGGAGTGTGATTGCATGCTTCCTCTATATGGGAGCCATGATCACTCTCCTCCTCCACTCAGCCCAGCCCCCATACAGTTAGTAACACACACAGGGAACACAGTTAACCCTTAGAGCGCCCCCTGCAGGTTAACCCTTTCCTTGTCAGTGACACACAGTAATCAGTGTATTTTCATAACACTGATCGCTGTATAAATACCAATGGTCCCAAAAAAGTGTCAAAATGGTCCGACATGTCGGCACAATATCACAGTACCGATAAAAATCGCAGATTGCCGCCATTACTAGTAAAAAATTAAAAAAATATGAGGAAGAATATAAATCGTCCAAAAACTGATGAATACATTTGTTTTTTTATATTTTTTTTTGGATTTGTATTTTAGCAAAGTAAGAAATGTGTTTTGTTTTTTTTTTTTTGCAAAATTGTCGCTTTTTTTTGTTTATAGCGATGATCAGAAATGACACAGAGATGATCAAATACCACCAAAAGAAAGCTCTATTTGAGGGAAAAAAAGGACGCAAATTTCGTTTGGGTACAACGTCGTACATCCGCACAATGGTCAGTTAAAGCGACGCAGTGCCGAATCGCAAAAAGTGCTCTGGTACTAAAGTGGGAAATCCTTCCGGGGCTGAAGTGGTTAAACTCTCTGCTTTGTCCTCTACCCACTAACTCACTCACTGCCCAAGAGATTGCCAATCACTTCAAAGACAAGATTGATGCAATATGTGAGGACACCTCCACTGTACATACATCTTCCCCACTCAACATACCTTGTCTAACAGCACAGTCAATACTCTTCTCTTTTGAAACTGGCTGCTAATGAAGAGGTAACAAAACTTTTCTCAGATGCCCACCTAACCAATTGTCCCCTGGATCCGGTTTCCTCGCAACTACTACGGTCACCCTCCTGCTCTATCCTATGCTCCCTCACTCACATCTTTAATCTCTTCCTCTCCCCTCTAAAGCATGCACAGATCACTTCCATACTTAAAAAGCCCTCACTGGACCTCACCAACCTCAACAACCTAAGAGAGATTTCATTGCTCCCATTCACATCTAAACTTCTAGAATGCTTAGTCTACAACTGTCTTAGCTCCTACCTCATTGAAAATAACCTTCTTGACCCCTTACAGTCTGGCTTTCACTCACAGCACTCCATAGAAACTGCCTTACTAAAACTCAGTGATGATTTACTAACTGCTAAAACCAATGGCCAATACTCCATACTCCTACTACTTGACCCCTCTGCAGCCTTTGATACTGTTGACCACCCGCATCTTCTCAATAAACTTTGTTCCCTTGGCCTCCAAGATTCTTCTGTATTCTGGTTCTCCTCCTACCCATCGCAACACTCCTCCTCTCCATTTCCTTTTTCTGTAGGGGTACCCCAAGGTTCTGTTCTTGGACCATTTCTCTTCTCTATCTACATCTTTTCCCTTGGTCACTTGATAACCTCCCACGGCTTCCAATACCATCTCTACGGTGATGACACCCAAATCCATCTCTCTACTCCTCACCTCACCCCTTCAGTCTTCTATCACATTACTAACTTACTTAAATATCAGCATGGATGTCACTCCACTTCCTTGAACTAAATCTCTCTAAAACTGGGCTAATAATATCCCCTCTTGCCCGTGCCCCCTCCCCTGACTTCTCCATCAAAATCAATAATGCAACCATCAATCCCTCCTCTCATGCCAGGGTACTAGGGGTAAACCTAGACTCTGACCTATCCTTTCAACCCCAAAATCGTGTAGACTTAACCTCCGTAACATCTCTAAAATTCACCCCTTTTTAACGAATGAAACCACCAAGCTACTTATTCACTCCCTTGTTATTGCTCACCTTGACTATTGCAACTTCCTCCTCATAGACCTACCTCTCCATAAGCTATCCCCTCTTCAGTCTATCATGAATGCTGCTGCCAGACTCATCTACCTTACCAACTGCCCATCAAATTTAATTCAAAATACTAACTACAACATACAAAGCCATTCACAACTCTGCCCCAAGTTACATCACCAAACTTGTCTCCAAATATCACCCAAACCGTACTCTTCGCTCCTCTCAAGACCTCCTGCACTCAAACTCCTTTGTCTCTTCCTCCCATGGTCTTCTCCAGAGCCTCTCCCATCCTCTGAAACTCTCTACCTCAATCTGTCTGGCTATCTTCTACTCTGGCTGCCTACAGGTGATCCCTGAAAACTCATCTGTTCAGGGAAGCCTATCACACCTGCAACTAATCTTTTATGACTTTCATCAGCTCATTCCCCACAGTTAAAACCTTTTGTACCACTTGCCCCACCCTATTAGATTGGAAGTTCTTCTGAGCAGGGCCCTCTTGTGTTTTATTGTAACTGTATTGTCTCCCTTTTATAATGTAAAGTGCTACGTAAACTGTTGGCGCTATATAAATCCTGTATAATAATTGGATTAACATAACAATCATGCAACTAGATTTGTTATTAAGATGCTTAGCAGCTGCCATGATTTTTTGACTACACTGGGAGTTCTACAAAGAGACTGGTGATAAGTATACACAGTTTTCAGATTTTGCAGCTCCACCATGTTTCCACCATCAACTTACATCCCACGATAGATACTTTGTCCTTGCTGGTTCTGTAGTCGTGTCTTAGCTAGATCTATGGGGAAGACGCAGGTGACTCCCACCAGACCGGCAATGCCACCGTTTATCAGTTTGGCTGGTAAGCTGTAATACAGAATTATTCATATTAATAGATTTCTGAAGGAGCGGGCAGGAAGATAAACTTCCAGAAACCTGCAGGTCTGAAACACTGCAATTGGGTTTCTTCCACTAGAAAATGTACCAGTTCTCTGAACCGTGCCCCACTATCAGCTGCCAATCACTAGCAACCCCAGAATTCTGAAAAAGGAATGTGGTCCCTTTTCACTTGCCACCTGGAACTGGTCATGTGAACTCCGAACAACTGCCACTAGTCAAGTGATCTCCAACTAGCTGTAAATCCACAAGTGGTCTTCCATCACCAACTGCAAATTGTCATGAGAAATCTCATCAACTACTACCTGAAACTGGCCATGTGATCACTCATCATCTACCACCTGGAACTTGCCTGTGATCTCTGACACCTGCAAATCCCCGATCATCTTTCACCTGGAAAGTAATTTTATCTCTATGTAACTGTACCCCATGTCTGGACATGTGATCTCCTTTATAATAGGCCATCTGCCACTGGTTATGTGGTCGCACATCAACTGACATCTGAAACAGTTCAGTGATCGTTCATCAACCTCCACCAGGAACTAGTCCTGTGATCTTTCATTAACTACCTGGAACTGGGCATGTGATCTCTTATCAACTGACACCTGCAAATGATTTTGTGATTCCCCCATCATCTTCATCTGGAACTGGTTGTGTGCTTTTCCACCAACTAGAACTAGTCATGTAATCTCTGTGTAATTAAACCCCATATCTGGACATGTGATCTCCACCAGGAACTAGTCCTGTGATCTTTCATCAACTGCTATCTGGGCAGACTGTGTGATTTGTCGTAATCTGCAACAGGTCACGTGCTCTGTCACCTGACACCTGAATCTGGTCAGGTGATTCCGCCTCAGCTGCCATGTGGAAAAGGTCCTGCAATCTCTTGTTGCCCGACACCTGGATTTGGTTTATGTGATTTTGTATCATCTGCCATGCCCCAATAAAAATTCAAATGTAAGGTTGCAACAAGACTCAATTCACTTGGAGGGGTTTCTTTCAGGTGTGGTACCACACAAGGCTGCATGCCCTCATTCAGTTGGGGGGTAAAACCGCAGTGAATGAGCCCTTACTGTTAGTCTAGGCTCACATATGTGCGATCTCAGATATCGCATGTGATTCGCGCCCACACCGCAGGTGCCAATCACATGCAATGTCTGTACAGTGCCAGTTCAGCCATACAGTTGTATGGCTGAACTCTCATTGGATTTGCACAAAAATAGTGCAGGGACTTTTTTTTCCCCCGTACTAGAATCGGATCACATGGGTGTGCTCACCCATGAGATCTGATTCCTGTGCGAGAACACAGTTCGCACTGCGATCTGTTAACTGATCTGGGGGTGTCATTAACAATGTAGTGACACCCGCAGCGGTTCGCAGAGGGCAGTGTGAACTGCCTGCTGGAGAGATGCGATACGGGAACTGGCGCTGTAGTTGCGCTGGTTCCCACATCGCACATATGTGAACCTGGGCTTAATGTTCCCAATTCAAACTATAAGGTGTGAGATGTATGATATTTTTATGTCAGCTATCTATAAATATTAGTTCATTCATTCAAATTCATAGTGCAGTCCAGTAGTGTGACTGACCTGATCTTCTCAGGCATGGTGTCGCTGTTTTACAGGATGGATGTGGCTTGTTTCTCCTGGCTGCTTAGCTGAAGGATTAAGGCAAGAGAAAAAAAATAATGTAAAATACAAATGAAAACAAAAACAGTTTATAGTGACAATATTCATTAAAGGATCACTGAAGAGCAGCTCAAGAAAACATATTTGGGGAAAATTCCAAATACTGAAAAAAAAAGGCAAATATTATCATCATCATAAAACATAAAAAGGTACCCAGGGATCAATCTCACTTCTACGAGCCCTGCATGACCATACATTGAACAGGAATTACAATTCTACCAAAGTAAAACATGTTATATTCTGGTGCTTGTATAGGGTTCAGTAATGGCAGTATTCAGTATTAAGATACAGTGGAACCTTGGATTACGAGCATAATCCGTTCCAGGAGAATGCCTGTGATCCAAATCACTTGTATATCAAAGCAAGTTTCCCCATAGGAAACAATGGAAACTCAGATAATTTGTTCCACAGCACTGCTTGACAATGCAGTACTGTATGTGGCCAGAGGTGTGGGGGCGCTGGTGAGCCTCGGAGACCCTCGGAAATGCTTGGGAACTGTTTAAACTTTCAGTATTTCCGAGTATTTCCAAATGCTTCTGAGGGTCTCACCAGCGCCCCCGCACCTCTGGCCAAATGCGGTATTGCATGCACAGAGGCTTAATTCTGCTCATTTTGCGAGACAGCAATTTTTTTTTCATACGGCAACTCAACGTCCGATTTCCGTATCATTAGTGCGGTTTTCGTATGAAAAAAATGGTAAGATCACGACTACGCATGCTCAGAAACTAAAAAATGCATACAAAACTATTCAGCACATTACGTCACTTCTAACGTTGAATTCGGTTGTACAAAAATGTATGTATCCTTAGTATATCTTCACTTTCCACATGAGACTAGCATCCAACAAAAAATGGACGTTCTGTCATCCGAAATTCGCATCGTGTGTACGAGGCTTAACCACTTGCCGAGTGTCTCGCTTAGAAAGATGGTGACAAATGGCTCCGCTGCGCAGGTCGCCGTCTATAAACGGCAGTTCGGGCAGCCACAGTTGCTGACGCATGCCATCGGCAGTGCGCTCTCGTGCCCGCCGCGCGCTCTGTGAGTGGGGATGCGGGTTGGGCGGACTTGATGTCTGCTGGCAACCCGCGATCACCTGTTAGAGAGGATAAACGGGGAACTGCCGATGTAAACATAGCGGTTCCCCGTTCTGACAGGCGGCATGACAGTGATTTACTGATCCCTGTGATCGGAATCAGTGAGATCTGTCATGCCCCTGCCAACCCAGCCCCATACAGTTAGAACACACACAGGGAACACAGTTAAGCCCTTGATCGCCCCCTACAGGTTAACCCCTTTACTGCCAGTGACATTTATACAGTAATCAGTGGCTATTTTTAGATCTGATCGCTGTATAAATATCAGTGATTCCAAAAAACTGTCAAAAATGTCCGATCTGTCCACCACAATATCACAATCCCGATAAAAAAAAAAAAAAATCGCAAATCGCTGCCATTACTAGTAAAAAAAAAAAAAAAAAAGTAAAAACGCCATAAATTAATTCTCATGGTTTGTAAACGTAGCAACTTTTGAGCAAACCAATCAATATACGCCTATTTTGACCTAAACTGATGAATACATTTGTTTTTTATATTGTTTTTATGGGATGTGTATTATAGCAAAAAGTAAAAAATACAGTTTTTTTGCAAAATTGTCGCTCTTTTTTTGTTTATAGCAAAAAAAAAAAAAACCACAGAGGTGATCAAATGCCACCAAAAGAAAGCTCTATTTGTGGGAAAAAAGGACGTAAGTTTTGTTTGGGTACAACGTCGCACGACCGCGCAATTGTCAGATAAAGCGACGCAGTGCTGAATTGCAAAAAGTGCTCTGGTCAGGAAGGGGGTAAATCCTTCCAGGGCTGAAGTGGTTAAGAAACCTAACTTCCATGTCTCATCCATGACTCTCTCACACACACACACACACTTTTTATATATACACAGTATATGTGTGTGCTCTTAACTATGTGTTAACAATCATGTTGCTGGAGACAAAACGTCAGTAACAGAATCACCAACCCCCAACTCACCTTCCCCTATGGGGTTACTCTATTTCTGCTCTCAGGGCTGCTGTTAGAAATCATGGAGCTCCCTACAGCCTACCTGACCCCCCCTCCCCCCATCTCGAAAATATCAAAACAATATTTTTACCCAAAAATTTTGTTCTCTTTTTTACATTTTTTAAAATGTTTTAATTTTCTTTTCAACACTGTTGGGGGGGGGGGGGGGGGCTTGGGTGAAATATCCCCAAGACCAGACCCCTGACATCTCACCTTTGAGACACAGAAAGGAATTGAGGACACAGATTCCTCATTTCCTTTCTCTACAGCCTCAACATTGATGATGAATGAACAGGAGACAGAGGCTTATATTCATTCATAAACATATTTTTTCAGTTTTCAATGGTCACAGGAGCGATCCATACCGATCACTCACTGTGTCCAATTCAGAAAAGGAAGGGGTTGGTAAATGACATTTACTGGCCCCTTCTCCTGCTCTTAGTCCTGACAGCTGACACATCCCCCTGTGGACCCGCTAGTGGAGGGCCGTCCATACGGGGTACACGGGCCCCATCCCCTAATTTGGACACATGGATTCCAATGGGCTTTTTTTTTTTCTTCTAGAAGCTCATGATTAGAGCCTGAGACTCTAATTGGCTTCAAAAACGGGTGGGCTCATGGCGCAGAGCTTTCTTTCTGTGAGGAAGATGAACCATTTTCCTTGGTAACACCGTACATTAAGGGCATTAAAGGTTAAATGCTCATTTGCATCTGGGGGACAGGAAAAGTACTTTTACTCATGCATTACTCCTCTCCACCGGCAGATGGGCACTCCCCTAGCTCCAGCAGTGGACAGCTCATCGGTGTCTGTCACAGGAGTCACTTTGGGTGGGGGCCTGTAGAAACCAGAATCCCTTGGAGAGGTTGGGAAAACCTTGTCTCAGCTCACCAGGCCCCTCTTATGTCTAAGTCACCCTGTGTCTTTTAGGGGCACAGGATGATCAAGAAATTGGACAGCTATTTAATGGACTCTGAGAACATAAGTTGGATTACTGCAGATGGGACAGTAATATTTATCAACAATATCCCTCAAGAAATCTATAATAAAGGGATTTTATTAAAACTTACCGTAAAATCCTTTTCTCTAAGTTCACTGACAGACGCAGCCCTCTTTGACATGTGGATTATATGCACATCCTACTAGGAGTTAACTAGGCAAAAAGAAAGAAAGCAAGCTGGCCCCTCCCAGGGGGCCGTCCTCTCTCTCCCATATAACCCCCCTGCTCTGCTCAGCATATCAGTTCGTAACAAGCTGTACAAACATAACGCAGAGGGGCGGGTGCTGCGTCTGTCAGTGAACTCAGAGAAAAGGATTTTACGGTAAGTTTTAATAAAATCCCCTTTTCTCTTACGTTCACTGACAGACGCAGCCCTCTTTGACATGTGGGGATGTCCCAAAGCTGTGTCGTAAAAGAGGGGTGGTAAACGACAACTACTGTACCCAACAGAAACCTCTCAGGAGGTGCCAGCTGCGCCTACACTGCCGCCTGTAAAACTTTACGGCCAAAAGCAGCATCCGAAGATGGTGACACATCAACTTTATAAAACTTAGTAAGTGCACCGAGGCCCAAGTAGCCGCCTTGCACACCTGTGACACCGAAGCCTGGTGTCTGAAAGCCCAGGAAGTGCTAACAGCCCTGGTGGAATGAGCCGTGACTGGAAAAGGGGGTACCTTGCCCCGAACAGAATACGCATGAGTCACAGTCTGTCTGATCCAACGGGAAACAGTAGCCGATGAGGCCGCCAATCCTTTGTGTGGACCGTCAGTCAGTACAAACAATGCGTCAGACTTCCGAAAAGAGTCTGTAGCCGCCAAACACACCCGCAAAGCCCTCACGACATCCAATGAATGTAACTCAAATTCCTTAGGATGTGAAGGATGAGGACACAACGAAGGAAGAACAATATCTTCATTAATGTGAAAAGATGAAACCACCTTCGGTAAAAACGAAGGAGATGGGCGCAAAACCGCCTTGTCCTTGTGAAGGACCAAGTAAGGAGACTTGCAGGACAATGCTGCCAACTCGGACACCCGCCTAGCAGATGTAATGGCCACCAAGAAAGCCACTTTCTGCGACAGCAATTGTAAGGGAATATCCCTGATCTTCTCATATGGTGGCTTCTGCAGCACAGAAAGCACCAAATTCAAATCCCACGGTGCCATTGGCGACCGTACCTGAGGAGTCACATGGCGCAGACCTTGTACAAATGTACAAATTAACGCCAAAGGTCGCTGAAAAAGAATCGCCAGAGCCGAAATCTGATCCTTGAGAGTACTCAAGGCCAATTTTTTATCCAGGCCCTGCTGTAAAAAGGCCAGGACCCTGGACACAACGTAAGAGCGGGGGTTCCACACCAAGCAATATAGGCCTTCCAGGTGCGATGATAAATCTTGCACGAAGTACACTTGCGCGCTTCCAGCATGGTAGGAATCATGGAGTCAGCGACACCCCTATCCCTCAGCACCTGGGACTCAATAGCCAAGCCGTCAAAGCCAGCGAGGGTAAAGCAGGGTGCAAGATTGGTCCCTGAGACAACAGATCTTCACACAGCGGAAGGCGCCAGGGAACATCTGCCACTATTCGCACCACGTCGGCGTACCACGGATGCCGAGGCCAATCCGGAGCCACCAGGATCATCGGAATCCCCTCCGCTTCCACCCTGCGCAGTAGCCGCGGTAGAAGCTTGATGGGAGGATAGGCGTACAGAAGACGATATCGACCCCAAGGCGCTACCAGCGTGTCCATGGCGACCGCCAACGGGTCTCTCGTCCTGCACACAAAAGTTTTCACTTTGTGGTTGAACCGAGACGCCATGAGGTCCACATCTGGCGTGCCCCACTTGTGGCAAATCTGGCTGAGCACTTCTGGATGGAAGGACCATTCCCCCTGATCCAGCGTCTGGCGACTGAGGAAGTCCGCCTGCCAATTCTCTACGCCCGGAATGTAGATGGTGGAGGTCGCCGGCACGTGAAGTTCTGCCCATCGCAGAATGAGAGCCGCTGCCGAGCTCCTCGTTCCGCCCTGATGATTCACATATGCCACTGCTATGGCATATTGTCCGACTGAACCCGACCCGGGAGGTCGTGCAACCTTTCCGTCCAGTGGGCGAGGCAGAGTCTGATCGCCCTCAGCTCCAGCACATTGATCGGAAGGCGAGATTTCTGCGCCAACCAGCGGCCCTGCACAGACAACTGCCCCAGGACCCCCCCCAGCCCGATAGGCTGGGGTCCATCGTGACTATCGACCAATTCAGGGGAAGAAAACACTTCCCCAACGTTAAGGCCGGGGCCCGAAGCCACCATGTCAACGACCCTCTGGTCTGAGAATCCAATCTGATCAACTGGTCTAGGGACAGTGGAGACTTGTCCCACCGAGACAGAATCGCTCGCTGAAGGAGCCGAGTGGGCGTAGGGGACCGCCTTGAAGGCTGAAACCATGAGCCCCAACACCCGCGTACAAAACCGTAAGGAAGACCACAGGCGTGACAGCAGGGTTCACACCGCTGCTTGCAGTGTCAGCAACTTGGCCCGAGGTAGGAACACCTTTGCCTGTTCCGTGTCCAGAATCAGACCCAGATATTTCAGGCGACAGGACGGTGTCAATGTCGACTTCTGCAGATTGATCAACCAGCCAAAGTCCTGTAACGAGGTCATGGTGATAGCCACATTCTCCTCCAGAGCCGAAGCTGACTCCGCTCTCAGGAGCAGGTCGTCGATGTATGCTACCACCGCAATGCCCCTCTGCTTCAGTAGCGCCAGCACCGGGGCCACTAGCTTGGTGAACACCCGAGGAGCCGAGGCCAGCCCGAAGGGAAGTGCCACGAATTGGTAGTGAAGATCTCCCACCGCAAAGCGCAGAAAACGCTGGTGCCGGAGACAAATGGGGACGTGGAGATACGCGTCCCTGATATCCAGGGACGCCATGAACTCCCCTTGGTGCAGGGCGGCCACGACCGAACGGACGGATTTCATCAGAAATTTTCGCGCTCTCAAAGTAGTTTAGCGCCTTTAGGTCCAGAACTGGCCTGACCCCCCCCCACGAATAGGTTTGAGTAGAAACCGTGCTGCCTCGACCCTGCGCCAGGGGCACGAAAAAACCTCTTCTGACCCGAAGAGATAGGTCCCTGCTTGCGGCGGAACTTCCGCCGCCTGGGCTCCGAAAGGAAAGTACTCTTTCCCCCAGTGAAATCCTTGATGATTTCATCCAACTGTGGCCCAAAGAGATGGCCACCCTGAAAGGGAAGATCCGCAAGACCTTTTTTAGACGCGTGGTCACCCGACCACGAACGTAATCAGAGAACTCGTCTGATAATGACTGCAAAAACAGACATCTTTGACAACATGGGAGGCAGGTCCAGAGCTGCATCACACAGGTACTGAATACCCTGAAACAAATGGTCTGCCTTTTGTGACGCTTCCAGCGTCCTGCCACAGTCCAAATCATTCTGCAGCTCTGCCATACATTCCGACAGATATTGCGCCGCCATGGCAGACGCCAGGGCCGGCCACATGGCTGATCCTGCCAACAGGAAAAGTGCCTTGGACACTACCTCCTTCCGCCTATCGGCTGGATCCTTAAACGAGGGGGACCCTTCCAATGGTATGGTCGTTGCCTTGTTCAGGCGAGCCACAGGAGGGTCTACTGTGGGGGACGCCCACTTCTTTACGAAACTATCCTCAAAGGGGTAGTGTATAGTGAAGCGTTTAGGTAGGGCGAAGGAATTCTGCGGACGCTGCCATTCCTGATAGACCAGGTGGTCAAAAAAAGTATCATAAGGATAAGCCACAAACCGTCAGACCCACAAACATATGCGGACGCTTGTGACTCCCCTGCCTGGTCCAGTCGCAAAGATGCCATTTCCGGTTTGGATTCGTCCCCCGAGGAACAAGGGGGAGGCGGGCATTTTCTAGGGGCCCCCAGAGCGCTGCTCGGCCCCACCCGGGGAAGAAATTCCCCAAACACTGCCCTAAACTGTTCCAGGGACACCAGTGCCCCCAGCGCAGGCTGCGCTGCCGCCGACTCCTCCTCAGAAGGGCCTGCAGGATCATCTGCCATCGCACCACCGAAAATGACAGTCAAATTTAGCAAAAAAAAATTAAATGACATCCCCACAATGCAGCCCCACCGCAGCCCCACAGAACGCCAGGGAGACCCCAGGAGGGCTGCACCCACCGCTACCACACCCCAGGGAAGGCCCAGCTATACTTGCTGTTTTGATGCCCGCAGAGCTGCTCCCAGCAGGAGTGCATAAAAAGGACTGCCAGAAAGAAGCTCCGTCTGTAGTCAGCCATGCTGTCCCACATGAAAAGGAAAGTAAAACGGCAGCAGCACGTTTTACACTGCTCCAGGGACATCCAATATGGCCGCCGAGATCATCCACAAGAGGCCAAAGCCTGTGTGCAGGCCGCGACTACAGTAAAATGGCCGCCACTGGCACTAGAGGGAAACCCTCAGCAAAATGGCCGCGGCTACGGCAAAATGGCGGCGATCCGCCGCAAAATGGCGTCGGATCGCCGTATGGCGTTATAAAATGCACAGATGCGGTTTTTAAACGGGGTGCGGAGTGGGGGGGTGAGGGAGGGGGGCGAGGACACCCAGGAGGACACTAGCCCAGTGACCACCCTCCAACGGTCGGGCAGAAAATCGCAAAAAGTACGCTCAACACCCCCTCCGCACCCCTAGGGGGGGAAGAGGGGGTCACTCACCACTCCGACGGGCGTAGCAGGTAGCCACCCGGTCGCAGAACTTCCTCCCCTTCCGGAAAGGGATGCTGTAGGCCAAAGCCCCTGGACAGGCACAGAGAACGCACGGAACGGGCACGATGCGGCGGGTCCCGCCACAGCATAGGAATAGCTCGCATCGGTCGGCCGTGCTGGGGAAATTGCAGGATGCTAGTTATCCTCTATGCCCCAGCCGGCTTCTTGATAGCAGTCTTCATCAGATAGCTTGAAAAAAAGAAAAAAAAAGCGGTAGCAAAAAACATAAACCGCAGGTCCCATAAGGGAGCCAGGTCAACTCCTTGCACTAGGCATATTAAAACTGATATGCTGAGCAGAGCAGGGGGTTATATGGGAGAGAGAGGATGGCCCCCTGGGAGGGGCCAGCTTGCTTTCTTTCTTTTTGCCTAGTTAACTCTTAGTAGGATGTGCATATAACCCCACATGTCAAAGAGGGCTGCGTCTGTCAGTGAACGTAAGAGAAACATTAATTCCACTGTATCAGAATGATGGAACATTGTATGGGCCTTGCAGACTGTTGCCATTCCGTCTCCACGCCCTGAGAAATCAAAGCATTGCTTAAATGTGGATTCCATGGACTTCAATAGAGGAGACGGTCCGTCTGCTAATTAGGTCTTCTTGCATAGTTTGAAGGTTTGCTGTGTTTATGCTTATGATAATGTGTCCTGTGTGCAGTTTGTATTGTTAGGATAAGATGATCAGGAGGGGAGGGGGTAAAGTACTCCCAGGGTGTGTATATATGCTGTGTTCTTGCCCAATAAATCAGTCCATGTTCCTACCAGCTAGTGTCGTATAGTTTGTACGGGCGGCGATAACATCTGATCTCTGATGTTCAGACTGAAGGAAGCGGTATTCTGATGGAAGTACTCAAGTGGAGTGGGTTGGTTCCGTCAGAATTGGTGGCAAGCGGTGGGATGCTTCATGCAGTCTGAGACATCCAAACCTCCACTGGGATCCAAGGTCCGCATAGCAGAAGAGGAGAGATACAGATACCAGCCACCATGGAAGAGGAATTCAGAAGGAGGTTGCGAGATGCAGATACAGCACAGAGGACCAGTATCAGAGCAGGTCCTGCTGGGATGGTAGGATTCTACCCGCTGCAAACTCTGGAATGAAACACTAGCCCGTGAGCAGCGCCACCAGGTAAAAGTTCTCCCCCTCCATCCAGGAAAGGTACTGGTCGCAGTATGAATTGCGGTTGCTGTTTTTGGGAGAAAAACCGCATAAGGAGCAGACAGCTGAGTTAAGCAAGCTGGTCTGGGCAGAGATGCTGCTGGATGAGAGCTACAGAGCCCTCTAGTTGCATGTATACCAAGCATGCCCTTGGATAGCAGATGACAGCCCAACAGAAGGCTTTGGCTAGGGCGGTCTGGGACTGTTGTATGTGAAGCTGTCAGGGGACCCTAACTATGGGAGCGATTTGGAGTGGTGGTTAGACAATATTATGGATTACAGGGAAGGGATACTCAATGTCTCAGAATTGCACTGGGCACTGAAAGATATAGAGTTTCTGGCCGTTCAGGAATGGGAGCTGGAGATCGCCTACAAATGGCTGCTAGACTCTGCTCAGCGCCAGGGCTGGGCTCCCTTTGCCTGGCACTATCCAGAATTAACAGCCGACAGTCCTGAAATCTCAGCTGAAGTGTCAGCAATGGAGGAGAGTAACAGTGTGTTTCGCCCATTTCCACCCACAGCTATGGAAGCGGAGGTATTATCGCAGATGCCGCAAGTGTTGACCTTGAACCTGTTTCTGCACAGGACGTGCTTGGATGGAGAAATGCATCTGTCCAACAGAAGTTCAAGGGTTTGGAAGAACAGGAAGTTGTCCTCACTCCCCAGATATGGGTCACAGAAAGCATGGATTGACTTTTCATCACAGGATGTTTTGGGTGATAAGTCACCTGTCAAAGTGTTGGCACTAGGCCCAAGTGAAGTCAATCTGTGCCCTGGACTTTCTGCAATTCCAGAGACTGGGGATCTAATCTACTTTTTTGTAGAGGAGGAACCACCTAACGAATCCCCAGCAGAAGCACTGGCAGCAGGAGAGCGTTCTGCAGAACCCTGCTCCACACCCGTGGCAGTTTCAGGGGCCCGAGATAGGCCCATATAGTTTGTACAGGCGGCTATAACATCTGATCTCTGATGTTCAGACTGAAGCGGTATTCTGATGGAAGTACTCAAGCGGATTGGGTCGGTTCCGTCACAGTGTCCTTACATCCAGCCTCTGGAGTATAGAGGAGAGGAGGCTGTCTTGCAGCATGGAGAAGCCTGCAGGAGCGGAGGATTGGGAAAGTAAAACTGCTTTTAACAATCCCCTGGACATAAATGAGCATTTAATCCTCGCTGTGCAGGGGTAGCCCCAAGACAAGGTTGACTTTTTACATTACCTGTGTGCTTCAAGTGTGCTCAGAAAACTACAGATGGGGGCGGAGACAAGACCAGTCATCCTGTACAAGGAGGGAGAGGAGCAGTGACCGGTCTTTATTACAGGAAGTTCTGCACAGAGGCGATGTTTCACACTGGGTAACTGCATAGATCTGGAAGAAGTACACAAAGCACACCAAGATTCAAGGAAGAATACACGTGCTTTTGGACAACATTCGCTTATCCTGAAGTTCAGCTTTAAAGTGTTTGTTACCCCAACACTTCATATTCATGATATGTGCCTGCTGCATCATGTACTTGTATGAGAAAGTATCATGTTCTCTTTATATTGCTTCCTTTATGTGAAATCCCTGGTGATCCTGACCACACACCAAGCAGGAGAACACAGCGTGGTCAGTTCTCTAGCTATGCTGGAAACTCAGTGTAGTCTCCTCTAATAATCAGATTTGTGCTGACACGCCTCCGCTACACAGCCATTCATTGGGAGGCTCAGTGTGCTGCTGCTTCTCCCCCACCCCATCTCTTAAGCAGCTGAGAACCGAGGGAATATGATCACTTATAAAAAAAAAAGGGGAAAAGGGTATTTATGCTTTTTACAATGACTTCCACACTCTATCCAAAACTAAAAAACATTTTTGGCTATTTATATACTTTATATACTTCAAATAAATGTCTTTTTCACCTCTATGCCAACCATTCATATTTAGGAAAGTTGGACCGGGGCACCTAGGGGGATCAATGGTTGTCCTTTACATGGCCAGTTCTGTACTGTCATGGGAACACGGTGACCAAGTGACTGACAGGCATGTGACCACAGCAAACACTCTTATCTACATGGGATGAGAGGGCAGGACTGGACCTCAGATATGTCAGTACCCCCCCCCCTCTCCCCCGCACACCGAGCCAACAATGTTTTATCTTGTGACATGAATTGCAGAAGTGGGACCTTTGTCCTGGTAACTTGGTCAGAGGACAGCTGTAGCCAACACAACCAATGATGAAGTCAGGATCTGAACAATCTAGGCCAAGATCAGGCTGGCATTGTATTTCCAGCTCAAAAGTAATCTGCGCATTTTTTGCCTTTCCTAGAACCCTTCTCCCCCCCCATCAACATGTTGATGATAAATGTAAAAAAAACATGTTTACATTCCATACCTTATTTTAGACCCACAGATTCTCTGTGCATCTCTATGCAATGCAGGCTGATCATGGCTGATGAGAGGGGCCAGCAGGGTGCTGTACACAGCTTCCTGAAACCATCCCAGCAACCTGCCTCAATACTTCTCCCAAGAGCCCCCAGCCCCATTGCAAGCAGCGATTGGGCTGGCTTATGGCAAGAGTTATGCAAATATCAAAATGGCTTTAAGGGCGGATGTCAGTTTGGAGGCAGACTGCCCTAGGTAATGCCCACATGTGATGTTGAACCTCCATGATTAAAAAAACCCCATCCAATCTAATAAATGAAAGAGCAGAGAGGGGACCGACAAGGTGGGGAAGCAAGGCTAGATGATGCTGGACGTCCTCCAGCCAGGCAATAAGGCAGATTTTATCTGACTTGCTGCAGCTTTTAATGCACAGTGTGAGAAGCTCACAGTGTGCAGTGAAATCAGAGAAAGAAATATCAGTGGAGGAGAGGAGACTGTACAACTGTGCAAGATTGAAGGGAAGGCTGGGGTTCATCTTTAAATTGGAGTGTGTCTCATCAGAAGCCACCTGTAGTGGCCTTCAATGGGATTACTGGACAGGACAGGACGTTGTCTCAGATGTTATCTTCCAGGGACAAAACTTTTCCTTAAAAGGGGAGGTGACCCCCCGACATGCCACCATTGGTATGTCATTTTTTTGGAGGGGCAGCAGCTGCACTTCCTATCCTGGCTCCGCGGAGCCGGAAGGAAGTTCACCTTCCCCCCTCCCACCCGATGATCTTCTGAGACATGTCACGGTTCCCAGAAGATACACCGGCCATACAAAAAGCGCAGCGCGACTCGCGCATGTGCAGTGCGCGCCCGGCTTTGAAACCAAAGCTGGGCACCCAAACTTGTGATGCCGGCGCCGCACGGCGGAGGGGGAGAAGAGCGACGCTGCGGGAAGCCGCATTGCTGGAGCGAGGGACAGGTGAGTGTCTGATTATTAAAAGTCAGCAGCTACACTTTTTGCAGCTGCTGACTATTAATAGGGTGGGACTCCGCTTTAAAGTGTATCTAAACTCAAATATTATTTATTTTTATTTTGTTTGGGATGGGTGAAGGGTTAGCACCCTTGTCAGGTTTTTATTGCTATCTGTGTCCGCGCTGGGGAGATCGCATTTTGAGATGTGCATTTTGAACTCGGGGCTGGAAACGCGTTCGGAACATACCTTTACCGCACCGTGTTCTGGTCTTAACTGGCCCTTTAACGAGACTTCAAGACATCTAATGAAAATTTTTACCATTTTTCAGATAGATGCAAGAAAGTGTATCCATAAACCAAATTCTCATTGCTCTTAGCAACCAATCAGAATCCCTGTTCTATTTTCATAACAGGGCTGCAACTATGAATGTTAGAAGTCCATTGGTTGCTAGGGGCAACAAGCCATTTTTCTTACAGTGTATAGAGGGAAAAGCAGCCATTTTGTGGGCTCAATTAGAAAGCCTTTAATAATATAATGCTTATATGAGGCCTGATCATAATTTACTTCATACACTCACATATCTAGAAGACAGATACACTTCAATGTGCCCTGAGCTTACCTTATATGACAATAATTAGTGATACTTCTGAATGTAACCTCCCCCATTGAAGATAGCGGCCTCATCAGGGCATGACAGGGTTACCTGATGGTGTCCCACTACTCTCGCCACAGTATTGGTGTACAACGTCTTTGGGCATGCTGCCCTCTGGCCTGGCTGCTCCAGAATGAACAGAACAAAACCTCATAGCCATGGAAACCTTTTGCTGCGCTGCCCATTGCCATGGAGACCACCTAGCTGCAGTGTCAGTCCAAATCTAGGCCAGGCCACAAGCCTTTGTATCAATGTGCCAATGAAGGGGGCACCGAGGCGGCCTTATCCCTCTCCCCTCAGCTTTCTCATATCAACTCATAATCATCATCTGTCCCCGCCCACTGCGCATTATCTGTTCCACAATCGCCATGTAACACAGCAGGTTTCACGTGGATAATGGAATCTGTTTCATTGTATTTCAAAATGTTTTTAGAATGTTCTGTGGGGAATTGTGTTAATCAGTGCCAGAGAATTGCTTCAGGTCATCGCATTGTCTGCCTCAGATGCCCTGGCAGGCCGCCACTGACATCAATAAAACACGCCTGGGTGGTGACGGCTCATGAGGAATATATATGTTATTTTATTTCTTCATGGGTTGGGCAATGCAACTTAGTATACTATTAGAGGGTCTGCTGGGGCTTGTGGTTCCTTTGCAGCACTATGCCTCTTGTCATTTAATGCAAGAAAGGATATAGATGGATTTGGTAGCCTTACGTCTATGCCGGGATTAAATCTTTCAGATGAAAATATACTGCCTTCAACATTCCCTCCTACAAGTACTTAAAAAGCATAGTTCACCATTTCTGGGCATCTGTAGAGATAAACAAAGTGTGCAGCTTTGGCCAAAGTTGGCTAATGCCCTTGCTATAGGTGTAGGCCATTTAAGTACCTTGTGACGCCCTACTGGAGAACTCCCATAGATCACATTATCCCTTTCTGCCTTGTTGCTAGGATGTTGCCAAGAGACTCCCAGCTTATACTGTTCACTTCCAGCATCACAGGAGTGAGCTCTTCCTCTGATTTAAACCCCCTCACATTCACTTTCTCTCCCCTGATCCAGTAGCTCTGAGCTTACTATTTAAGAGCTTGCTCCTGTGATGGTAGAGGTGAGCAAAAACAGCTGGGAGTCTCTAACAACATCCTAGCAACACAGCATAATGCGACCTCTGGGAGCTTTCCAGTTAGGCTTCATAAGGTATGTGCAGTATATGGCCTACACCTATAGCAAAGGCATTATTCAACTTTGGTCAAAGCTGCACAATTTTGTTTTTCTCCACTGACGCACCTTACCTGCAGAGGCAGCTTTTGTTAAAGGTGAACTGTTTTGTTCCATGGTAGCTTCAAAATGTGTCTATACTTTCCCAGTGTAGTCGCTCTGGAATAGGACTGCTTTAGTGCTGTTCTGCTCTCAGTAGGAACATTTTGTGGGGAAATAACCCAATGTGGATAGAGAGACACTGCTGTAAAGCACAGGAAGGAACTATCTTGAAAGGCAATAGACAGGAGTCATTGGTCAATGAAACTTTAAAGCTGAACTCTAGGCAGTTATAAAAGACACAAGCTTTGTAATCATTAATACATTATTACATGTATTTTTTTTTAAGAAAGTATTTGAATTTAAACCTGGTACCGGCCTCTTGCAGCCTCGGAACAGCAGAGATCAGATTGGAGGAGAGAGCAGCAGCTCAAGTAGCCAATTAGGTATGTTGCAATGCTTAATCAAGGGGCATGCTGATAGGAGAAAAGAGCAAAGTGACACAGAGATGAGTAAATCAGTCTGCTACTTCTTCTGTTGTTGTCCAATCACAGGCTGTGATCTGTGATACAGGAAGAAACGGAAACTAGACAGCTGAGATTGAAGAATACACTCCCAATGACCTTGTGAGGTGCTCTATAGATTCTGGCTGCAGTGGATTACAGATCTGCAGTGATCACTGGATCAGTAGCTCACTTAAACGTTTCATATATTGCCTCGATCCACTCATCAAGAATGCAAAAACATCCCGGACCCCGTGAACTTGGTGCCGGCTTACTGCTGCACTTGCAGAGGACAACTGTGAAGAGTCAGTGAAAAAATTCCATCCTAAAAACTTTTTCTAGTGTTACAGCTGACCGCGCACATTGTGACATTCAGGGGAACAGAAATAAAGCATGAAATATCTTCAATAACTGTGCATCAGGCTGACAAGGAGTTTGGATTCTGATCATTACTTTTAATCCCCAACTGCCATTATTCTAGGAATTTTAGCAGTCACATAACAGATGGGATGGTCAAAATGGATGCAATGAGTGGAATCTACAATTTTATACTTTTTTTTTTTTTTTTCAAATATGACATTTTATTAAACTCCAACAAGGGCGAGGCCCCATCATTACATTAATGAAACATGAACATTGAATCACAAGGTGTAAGTCATACATGATCAATGAACGGTTAGCATAGGCATTGTAGTACACAACGCATATCAAATAGAAAAAAACCCTAGACAGTTCAGGCCTGTGCCTTCATCGTGGTATTTGACATATTCCTGAAGCAGATGTGGTTGATGATATCTAGAGAGGGCAATTTTATACTTTTTTTTTTTGCATAATTTTAACCCTTGCAACACATAAATCCTTATAATATCTGTCTAAGAAATTCTGATTAACCCTTCCTATAGGACAAGCACCTCCAGAGGCGTAACTAGAACCTTCTGGGCCCAGGTGCAAGAAATTATGAAGGGCCCCCCTGGCCAGGGCCTTCCCTCTTCTCGCTGATCCTGGGGCCCTTTATTCCCATCAGCGGGCCCCCTTACTGCCATCTTCAGGCCTCCCCATGGTGATAAAATGCCAGGGCCCGGTCGCAATTGCAGCCTTTGCAATCCTGATAGTTCCCTCACTGGTGTCAGTAGTTTTTCATTTTTATTTTAATTTTATAATTTTTTTACCATTTCATTTTATTTCTTTTACAATTTTATTTTTTATTATTTTTTTACAATTTTTTTAGGAGCTCTGTTGGGGGGCTTTGATGAGATATCAGGGGTCTAAACAAACCTCAGCCCTCAATCTCCATCTGTGTAGCCTCAGCTGCACAGAATGAATGGACAGGAATAGTTGAGTACCGAGCCTCCCATTCATTGAGAAATGGAAGTATAGTAAAAAAACTGTTTACTATGCTTCAGTTATGAATGAACCATTTGGTACCAATCATGGACTCTGTCCATTCAGAAAAGGAAGGAGCCGGTAAATTACAAATTTACCGACCCGTTTCCATCTCTCCATCTCTCTCCATCTGACACATCTTCTACAGCAGCTGGCAGGAGAGAGGAGGGGGGAAGACAGCAGCTTTGTGGGGCGACCAGGGAAGCACACAGGGACCCTGGGAACAGCAGAAGACAAGTAAACTGGATAGGAGGGGCGGCGGGGGCAGCATATAGAGGAACCAATCTCCTCCATTAGGAGGAAAATGGAGGAGATTGGTTCCTCTAAATGCTGCCCCAGCCATCCCTCCTATCCAGGTGTACAAGGGAGGCACACAGGCCCCCTGGAGCATGGGGCCCGGTTGCAATTGCAACCCCTATCATTACGCCCCTGAGCACCTCCATTCGCAAAATGTATTTCCTTCCTCCTGTAGTACATGTCGAAGGATAACACATGACCATACATGCCTCGCTTTCACACTTCAGTAGACTGAAAGGTGCAGATATGGATCTGTTAAATCACTGTTCTGGAGACAGTGATTACTGACCTGCAGGGCTTAAGCTGGCCATAAATTGATTGAAATTTGGCTGGTTCAACAAGGGCCGATCAAATTTCAATCAACGTGTGGCCACTGCAGTTGAAAAGAAGTCAATCAACCGAGCGACCTAAATTCAACTGCCCTGTCAGATAAAAGCCACTTGATCAGCACTGCAGCCAAAAGACTGCAGCACTGATCTGTGAGTGGGGGAGTCTCCCCCTGCTGTCAGAATACAATAGCGTGGTTGGGAGTAATCCCCCCATCCACCTCGAGTGTGTGGCTGGCTGAACGAAACAAAACTTAACCATACATGGCCGGCTTTACAGTAAACACACCACTTCATTGTCATGGGATGTGTATTTGTTGTGATTGGCCTGGGCAATCTGAGTGGAAGACAGACGCAAAGGGGAGGTAATAGTCACTCTAAAGCACAATCTGGCCATAGACAGACGGTGCCATTGTTGCAGCAGATAATACTTGTGCAGGAGTAATTTTGTTGTACACAAAGAAACTCTCATTGGTAAAAATACTATTATTTCAAAGGTAATTAGGCTCTGTAGGAGTCCGACACCCAATGCCCCTCCTGCTCTAAGGCCCTGTTCACACTAGTGCAATTTCTCTGGTTTCTGCCGTCACGCTGCCATGCACAATGGAAATCCTATTATTCTTTATAATACAGTGCAAAGGTACAGGTGCTACTTTGTGTGGGAGAGTCAGTTTTTCCCCTATTGACTTCAGTGGGAAAGCATGGGAAACGCATGTAAAACACATGTAAAATGCATGTACATACATTTGGTGCGTGTTATTAGCAACATTTTATGTATGAAATCCTGTCTCCTCCTAATACAGAAAAACGCACTACAAAAATACACTGAAAAATACATGGTTAGTGTGAACCTAGGCTAACAAGACAAACATGCACACATGGGGCACAATTCGATTCATGTATGACCAGCTTAAAGTGGTATTAAACCCAAAAACAAAAATGTTATATATATAAATATACATATAGATAGATAGATAGATGTGGTGGCTGCATTACTTTTCTTTTTTAGACTATGTAGTGCAAGTGCCTGCCTGATTCAATACAGATTGCTTGCGTAGACTAGGTAGGTCCTCCTATTACATAGTTTTGGTTATCTAAAATTGATTGTACGATTGTATGGTCAGATTGTAATGTGTATGGTGACCCTTAGGGCTGGTTCACACTGCTGCGATGTGGGAACCCTACGAATCCATGCCTCCCGGTGGCAGTTCACACTGCTATATGCAAACTGCAGGGAGTGTCAATAGAAAGCTAATAACACCCCCAAATCAGTTCACATATCGTACTGCGAACTGCAAAGTCGCACAGGAATTGGATCACATGGGTGTGAAAACCCATGCGATCCGATTCTGCTGTTGTGAAAAAAACTTCTGCGAGTTTGTTCCGAATGCGATGCAATTTCAGCCATACTATCTGTATGGCTGAGATCGCATCGCATAGAGACTGCAGTGCGGTGCAAATCACATCTGATCTGGCCGCATGCAGCAGTGTGAACCGGCCCCAAGTCTTTTATTTTTCAACTTTCTTCAACAGACCGAGCTGTCCAGCAAAAGTGGCAAACCATTTATAATGATAGGGGTGCTTACAATGGTCAGCTTTTGGTAATTTATGTAAAACCTTAATACTGTTGCTGTAACTGCTTAAGCGGTAGTAAACCCTGGGGAACCATGCATTGCATACTAGCACATTATGAAATACCTTAGAATGAAGCCCCTGCAGCGGCGTCCGGTCACCGCTGAGGGGGCTGACATGTTCCCCCGGCGTTTCTTCCGGGTTTGCGGTCTCCGGCGTTGTGAGTGGCCAGAGTCGCAATGACGTCACTCCTGTGCATGTGCGCGGGAGCCCTCAATTCCAGCAAGAAGCTCTGAAGCTCCGGCACAATACGCCGGACATTCAGAGCACATGCTCCGCTGACGTCAGCTGCTACATGCAACATGAATATCTCCTAAACAGTGTACGTTTAGGAGATATTAATTTTACCTACAGGTAAGCCTTATTATATGCTTACCTGTAGGTAAAAATCACAAAGCGGGGCATACAACCGCTTTAAAGGACAAGTCCACCCTAACACTAAAATCTCTACATCCACAATCTAACACTAATCTCTCTAACCCTGTAAAGAAGAAATCAGTATACATACCTTTTCTGAAGCCAATTCGGTCCGATCTCCAGCGGCGGAAGGACACAGCCAAGGACACAGCTGACAACGGCTGTAAAATGAATGGGAAGTGACATCACCTTACTATGGGGCTTTTGTTGTCGGCTGTGTCCTCTGCACCTGCCTACACAGCGAAGCCGACAGCTCAGCGTGGGATCGGGTTAGATCGGCTTCAGAAAAGGTATGTATACTGATTTCTTCTTTACAGGGCTAGATAAGTTAGTGTTAGATCGTGGATGTCTGTAGATGCAGGGATTGTGGACTTATCCTTTAAAAAGTGTTGTCTCAAGTTTTATTAGGCAAGCCATAGACGGTGCAGGAAAAGAAATTTGCAGTATTCCCCCATCAACACAGACAGTGCTGACAGGGGCATCCCTCCTGCCGAGAAATTGTCTGCTCCCTAAGGCACACAGGACATTAAAGAAATGTTCTAAAAACGTCAGCTTTGTAGTGAGTTTTCCAGTGCTTTTCAACGTTATTGCACTAGTGTTTTTGAGCGTTTTTCTGTGTTATCGTTTTTTAGAGTTTTTTTTTCAATGGATTAAAAACGTCCAAAAACGTTGGTGAGTGCCGTTTTTGCACGTTTTTGAGCTTTTGAGTGGATTTACAGCTGAAAAACGTCTCTCAGAACCCACTAGTCTTGGGGTTTTTTTACAGCTCAAACGTCTGAAGCTAAAAACAGCAGCTGTAAAACGTCCAAAAACGTCCTGTGTGTATGAGGCCTTTTAAAGTGGTTGTCAACTCGTAACAACCAGTTTAACCTACAGGTAAGCCTATAATTAGGCTTACCTGTAGATTCCCTGCATATCTCCTAATCCTGCATGGTTTAGGAGATATGCAGAGTACTTCCATGTGCCGACATCATTGGGCACATGCACAGTGAAGAAACGGCCTCCGTGCTGTTTCTTCACTGAGATCGTGACGCGATTGGTGGCTCCCGTGCATGCACAGGAGTGACGTCTCGTGGCTCCGGCAAATCACAGAGCCGGAGTCCGTGGCCCCAGAAGGAAGAGGGCGAAGGCGAAGATGAAGATGGATGCTTCCTACTGCGGGGACAGCGCGGGCTTCCATTGCAGGTAAGTGTCCCATAATATAGCTAGTACACGATGCATAATAGCCTATTATGCTATTACATTGCAGGGTAATTATTATTATACAGGATTTATATAGCGCCAACAGTTTGCGCAGCACTTTACAACATGGGGCCAGACAGTACAGTTACAATACAAATCAATACAGGAGGGTTCAGAGGGCCCTGCTAGTTGGAGCTTACAATCTAGAAGGGAATGTAATGCAGAGCAACGAAGAGGAAATAAAACCCATCAGGGTTTACTTCCTCTTTAATCACTGTCTTCTTCCGGCGAGACGGCTTCCCCTGCCCACCCCCCCCCCTCCAGGAGAAGACAGTGATTATTGCTAGCGGCTATAGCAGCCGCTAGCAATAATCGCAACTAAATCCGGCAGGCTGGTTGTACCAAAGTTGATCGATCAATCAACTTGGTACATTCAGCCTGCCCACACACAGTTCGAATCTCGGCCGGATTCTGCTGAACCGGCCATCTATGGCCGGCCTTAGTCATGTCCATCTACATCAGTTAATGCATCTAAAGCCCTGTACACACGGGCTGAATGTCGGGCGGCATTGGCTTGTTTAATAGAAACTGGGTGATATTCAGCCCCTGTTTACTGCAGAGGTCCGACTGGCTTCTGTCGAAGGGGCATAATCTAAAAGGGTCTGGCGACCAGCTCCCGGAGTGTTCTGGTGGGGAGACCGCCCCCCTGTCAGAACACAACAGAACAGCAGGGGAGATCACTGCACTAACATCAGATTGTTAGTACAGCGGCTCTGACCTGAGCTGTCAGGTTTTTTTGGGTTGAACGAAACAAAAACTAGCAGTGTGTACTAGGTTTGACACTACCTAAGAGGAGAAGTGTGTCACTGGCCAGATCACCAGGGGAAAATAATAAAAAGGAAACTAATGCAGCCACTCTGTTTAAAGCTAAACTAAACCCTCCTATCCTTTATAGCCAAGGAAGTTACCACCTTAATCTTTGTTTGATCTGCAGTTGCCATGGGGCTGTACATGTGATCAGTTATGACACCAGCTATTTGATGGCGTGACAGTTTAGTTGAGAGTTGAGAGCACAAGCAACTGTGTCAATTATCATTCATGGCATGTCTTGAATGTAATTGTTTTGGTTAGTTATATAGATGGGTTTAGTTCTGTTTTAAGGATTGGTAGGCTGCAATATATTACATTCCTGCATTTGGGTTTTTTTTATCATTGACTGTTATGTTCCCTGATATCTTTACAAGCCTTGTTCTGTACAGCAGTGAAAGCTCAAATGCAGTTTTTTATACGCAGAGGAGTTCTCTCTACAGAGGAGCCTCCCACAATCCTTGCGGTACCTAGCAAGACGTACGCATTCTACAGAACGGGGTGAACACTTCAAGAGCGTGCGCAAACTGATGGGCTGAGACTGGTTAGGGATCTTTTGCACAAAGCTACGTCACAAAACAGGCAGAAGTTTTTATGAAAGCACCTAAAAGTTGTCATCAAGCCAGCAGACTTGTAAAGTTTTTGTACCACCCAGCTCTGAAAAACAAAGCCAGCCCTGCAGCTCCTAATAAGGAGAAGTGGACATTTTGCTGTCAAAATACTATTTTGGGCTTAAAATAAAACAGAATAATTTAACACAGAGACAACTTACCTTTTTCGGAACGTAGAATAGTTTTTGTGCACGGTTTACTGTTTAGCGGCTCTCCTTCACTTAGCAGATCTACCATAGAAAAGAAAAAAAAAAACACAACAACAAACTTTAAATAAACCCAAAACTTCCTACAGGATGAACATATTTCTGATGCTGCAGAATCTGACCTCTCCTCTACCTGCTCAGTGTAGTCACCTGGCTTTGTCACCCAGAAAATCCCCAGCCTCTCTTCTCGTCTCCTTTTTTTCAAAAAACATTCAGGATCTCTTTTTTTTTTGTATTTGCAAATCTCCGGGATTGGCTTCTGGGAGGGACAGGAAAAAGGGGGAGGAGAGGAGAGCTGCTCCTGGTATACAATGCAGCCTTCAGTTTAAGGTTTACGGATTATCCCATGATTGCCCTGATTTCCCTGATTTCTGTATATGGATCTGGCTCGCTCTTTATGTATCTGCACAGCTGACCTCTCCATATACAGAAAGTTCTGGACATTTTTCTGCTTCTTGATGCACAGCAAAGTTGATGTTCCTGAAACAGCCTGTTAATCATTAGCAGAGGAGAGGAAGGAGTTATACTGAGCTTTGCTGTATCCAGTATCCAGGATACTGCTGACTGATGTTGTATATAAATGTTACCTCGTACTCATTCCCCACAACAAATACACGTGAGAAAGCCTACAGCTCACTAATCATTAATACATTATTAAATCTACTTTTTAACCACTTCTTGCCCAGGCCAATTTTCAGCTTTCAGTTCCTTTGCACTTTGAATAACAATTGCGAAGTCATGCAACACTTTACCCAAACAACATTTTTAGCATTTTTTGAGAACGATAGAGCTTTCTTTTGGTGGTATTTAATCACCACTGGGGTTTTTTTTTTTTTGCTAAACAAAAAAAAAAAAAAAGACCAAACATTTTGGAAAAAAAAGTTTTTCTTAATTTCTGTTATAAAATGTTGTAAGTAATTTTTCTCCTTCACTGATGTGCGCTGATGAGGCTGCACTGATATGCTGCACTGATGGGCACTGATGAGGAGGCACTGATTGGCATCACTGGTGGGCACGGATTGGCAGCACTGGTGGGCACTGTTGGGACTGAAGTAAAATAATAAGACAAAAGTCTGCTGTCAGTTAAAAGTCTATCAATAGTCACCACAGTGATAGTCAAAACAATGTAGTGAAATATCTTGCTCAAACTAGCAAATTAGTAAGGCTGGATTCACACAGGGGCGACCCGACTTCAACAAGACTTTGCTAGGCGATTTCAGCGCGACTTCAGGCGACTTACAACACGACTTCATGCCAGGCGACTTTGCCTGTGGCCAATCAGAGCAGGGAGATAGGGGGTTCCCCTGGATAAATTATTTTCTTTTAACTGTAAAGTCGTTTCCATTTAGATGGGGGATCTGACTTGGAGGCGACTTCTTTTCAATTCTATGGGAGCAAGCCGGATAGAAATCGCCTAGTCATGCAGGAACCTTTTCTGAAGTCGCTCCCACTTCTTCAGTAGTGTACATTAAGACGGCCCCCATTCATTTCAATGGGATTTCAAATGTCAAGTGACTTGGGGCAACTTGAGGCGACTCAAGTCGGAGCGCATGTCGCCCCTGTGTGAACGGGCACTTACAGTGAATAAAAACAAAGAATGAAACAAACATGTGCCATCCACATAAAATGTGTCACTCAGTGTCCATATTGTTCATTACAAAAAAAAAAATTGTGTCCAAACGATTTTCAAAAATGACAAACAGATGAGGAAAGGTGCACTGTTACCAGTTTTCCTTAATAATGACATTCAATAAAGTGCTTCTGTGTTCCACCAGTGATCAAAAGTAGAAAGAATGGCCTCTTACCAAATCTTCATGATCTCCAGGTTATAAGAGATCATGAACGGTGTGAATTGCAGGGCTTCCTTCCACCTCCCAGGTTCAGCTGTACATCGGCACTGTGTGGAAGTGGATCATATGTTCAACCATAGACGCCTCAATCTCCACACCAGATATCCTTGTGAGGCTCAAGCCAGCTCTTCATAGTATTGGGCCATGTTGTAAAAAAGGAAGACTCATCGTGCAGTACATCCAAAAAAGAGTGGTAGAGAGAGGGATCAGACTGCGGCTTACACCGCCAAGTACAGATAAGTGTATCTCCAAAGTTGCAGTACTAGTGGTGGTGGCTACCAATCCCTATGTCAATTGCTGTAAAAAGAACCCCTTTGGTTGTGGGACTTAAGGCCTCATACACACGGACCTTTTTTACCGCTGCGTTTTTTTGAGTTCTCCATATTATGCAATGGTCCCATAAAAGGTGAAAGTAGAACCCACGGCCAGCGTGTTCTGAAGCGTTTTTGATGCTGAGCCAGCAAAACGCTCACTAACGCACATTAACGCCGTAGCGTTTTCAGATTAAAAAATAGCAGAGGAATGTTTTTTTTTTAACAAAACGCCTATTGACGCCAACGCTCACTAACGTGCATTAACGCCGATGCAAAACGCAGATGAAATCGTGTTTTTGACGCCGATTTTTCCCTGACGTCGGGCCCAACGTTAAGCTTATTTTTTTTAATACGTCCATGTGTATGGGGCCTAAAGGTAGCAACACCATACAAAATTGTATAAAAATATTCAAAATTTTATTGTCACAAAGAATAAAAAAAGGTATGATACCCATGAAATACATCTAAAACCACATCCAATTTTGGATAAATATTCCTATTGCTACAGAAGAATGTTGCATAAATGTACAGTATACAATGTGTATATTTGTATTGTTACACTCCACAGTCCAACATATTGTAGAAATGCCCGGGTCTCCAAAGAGAGAGAGAGGCCTGGAACGCACGCACACAGAGCTAGAGATTAGAACCGGAACTCGGGTGAGACACGCCAGCTGGAGAGCGAACGAAGCGGCACACTCAACGGGTCCCGAGTTGCACATATTTGCTGGATGCTGATATGCTTCTTATGGAATGTGAGTGCAATATATGTGTTTTAATTGAAATTTTAAATAAAAAAACAGTATCACACTATATTTTGCCTTTCGTGGCTCTGTTGTTTGAACTATTCTAGTGGAAATCGATGGTGTCTAGTGGTGTTTGACATACAGGATCGGAGGAGATTGCCTTTTGGAAATCATATTCAACCATGTCTTGTGGTCACTCTGTGGCTCAGTTGTTCCGGTAAGCACAATATATAGTCACACGTTTGGTGGAGCACAGTGTGGATAAGCTATATGAAGCACTAATAGCACATCATTTTTATTCACTGGTGATTGGAAGAATTCATTAAATTGATGGACTGTTTCCTCAGTAATAACTTTTAATTTTTAGGTCTATGTGATTTTACACATGGATTTTTGTTTTTCACAAGTAAAATGCTACCATTAATTTACTTATGGTCTAATATATAGCACTATTTTATTTATATGTCTACTGCGGAATTCTGGAGTTAATAGAGCGAAATAGATATAGAATATGGTATCATCGCCAAATTTACCCTTATACGATCAATTCAAATAGTAATTTACTATTTTTAGAAGCAACGACCTATATGGTTTGATAATTAAAATTTTTGATAAATACACCAATTTAGAGGTAGCGCTTCCACTTTTTCTTCTTATGAGCAAATGAATATTTGCAATTTTCACACTAAATCTCGTCCGCCAATCAGAGGAGATGGAGAGGACACCGGAGCCGCAGCCCACCACCCGCCACCTTCCGCCATGCTGGAGGACACTGGAGCCACAGCCCGCCACCGTCCACCATGCTGGAGGACACTGGAGCCGCAGGAAGAGAGGAGAAGAAAGGAGAAGGAGATGACGCCGAAGCTGCAGCCCGCCACTGTCCGCCATGCTGGAGGACACCGGAGCAGCAGGAGTAGAGAAGAGACGGAGAAGAGCCACAGCCTGCCACCATCCACCGTGCTGGAGGACACCGGAGCCGCAGGAGGAGAGAGGAGACTGAGAGGAACTGCAGCCTGCCACCATCCACCATGCTGGAGGACACCGGAGTCGCAGGAGTAGAGAGGAGATGGAGAGGAGCCACAGCCTGCCACCTTCTGCCATGCTGGAGGACACCTGAGCCGCAGGAGTAGAGAGGAGACTGAGAGGAGCCACAGCCCGCCACCATCCACCGTAATGGAGGACACCGGAGTCGCAGGAGTAGAGAGGAGATGGAGAGGAGCCACAGCCTGCCACTGTCTGCCATGCTGGAGGACGCCGGAGCCGCAGGAGGAGAGAGGAGATGTAGAGGAGCCACAGCCCACCACAGTCCGCTGTGCTGGAGGACGCCGGAGCTGCAGGAGGAGAGAGGTGATGGAGAGGGCACTGGAGCCGCAGCCCACCACCCGCCACCGTCCGCCATGCTAGAGGACACCGGAGCCGCAGGGGGAGAGGAGGAAAGGGGAGACGGATAGGACACCGGACCCGTAGCCCGCCACCCTCCCAAAAAAAAAATCTCACCAGCCACCACTGGTATAACCACTTATTCCCCAGGGCTGGAAGTAGTTAATAATGGGCTACAGTATCTCACAAAAGTGAGTACACCCCTCACATTTTTGTAAATATTTTATTCTATCTTTTCATGTGACAACACTGAAGAAATGACAATTTGCTACAATGTAAAGTAGTGAGTGTACAGCTTGTGTAACAGTGTAAATTTGCTGTCCCCTCAAAATAACTCAACACACAGCCATTGATGTCTAAACCGCTGGCAACAAAAGTGAGTACACCCCTAAGTGAAAATGTCCAAATTGTGTCTAATTAGCCATTTTCCCTCCCCGGTGTCATGTGACTCATTAGTGTTACAAGGTCTCAGGTGTGAATGGGGAACAGGTGTGTTAATTTTGGTGTTATCACTCTCACTCTCTCATACTGGTCACTGGAAGTTCAGCATGGCCCCTTATCGCAAAGAAATCTCTGAGAATCTGAAAAAAAGAATTGTTGCTTTACATAAAGATGGCCTAGGCTATAAGAAGATTGCCAAGACCCTGAAAATGAGCTGCAGCGGTTTAATAGGACAGGTTCCACTCAGAACAGACCTCGCCATGGTCAACCAAAGAAGTTGAGTGCATGTGCTCAGCATCATATCCAGAGGTTGTCTTTGGGAAATAGACGTATGAGTGTTGCCAGCATTGCTGCAGAGGTTGAAGGGGTGGGGGGGGGGGGTCAGACTGTCAGTGCTCAGACCATATGCCACACACTGCATCAAATTGGTCTATATGGCTGCCATCCAGAAGGAAGCCCCTTCTAAAGATGATGCACAAGAAAGCCCACAAACAGTTTGCTGAAGACAAGCAGACTAAGGACATGGATTACTGGAACCATGTCCTGTGGTCTGATGAGACCAAGATAAAAACGTATTTGGTTCAGATGGTGTCAAGCGTGTGTGGTGGCAACCAGGTGAGGAGTACAAAGACAAGTGTGTCTTGCCTTCAGTCAATCATGGTGGTGGGAGTGTCATGGTCTGGGGCTGCATGAGTGCTGTCGGCACTGGGGAGCTACAGTTGATTGAGGGTAAAGGTGATGGACTGGCCAAGCATGTCTCCAGACCTAAATCCTATTGAGCATC
>BLSH010049313.1:791086-805322 GCA_018402905.1 Glandirana rugosa
GATAGGTAAGTGATTTCTGACCACTGCAGTGACTGTTACGTGGATAGGTAAGTGATTTCTGACCACTGTAGTGTCACCAGTCTTTAGTGAATGGATAGGTGCATTGTCAGTGACGTCACCAGTCTTTAGTGAATGGATAGGTGCATTGTCAGTGACGTCACCAGTCTTTAGTGAATGGATAGGTTGCACTGTCATTGACGTCACCAGTCTTTAGTGAATGGATTAGCTGCATTGTCAGTGACGTCACCAGTCTTTAGTGAATGGATAGGCTGCATTGTCAGTGATGTCACCAATCTCTAGTGAATGGATAGGCTGCATTGTCAGTGATGTCACCAGTCTTTAGTGAATGGATAGGTGCATTGTCAGTGACGTCACCAGTCTTTAGTGAATGGATAGGTGCATTGTCAGTGACGTCACCAGTCTTTAGTGAATGGATAGGCTGCATTGTCAGTGACGTCACCAGTCTTTAGTGAATGGATAGGCTGCATTGTCAGTGATGTCACCAGTCTTTAGTGAATGGATAGGCTGCATTGTCAGTGACGTCACCAGTCTTTAGTGAATGGATAGGTGCATTGTCAGTGACGTCACCAGTCTTTAGTGAATGGGTAGGCTGCATTGTCAGTGACGTCACCAGTCTTTAGTGAATGGATAGGTGCATTGTCAGTGACGTCACCAGTCTTTAGTGAATGGATAGGCTGCATTGTCAGTGACGTCACCAGTCTTTAGTGAATGGATAGGTTGCACTGTCATTGACGTCACCAGTCTTTAGTGAATGGATTAGCTGCATTGTCAGTGACGTCACCAGTTTTAAGTGAATGGATAGGCTGCATTGTCAGTGACGTCACCAGTCTTTAGTGAATGGATAGGTGCATTGCCAGTGACGTCACCAGTCTTTAGTGAATGGATAGGTGCATTGTTAGTGACGTCACCAGCCTTTAGTGAATGGATAGGTGCATTGTCAGTGATGTCACCAGTCTTTAGTGAACAGATAGGCTGCATTGCCAGTGACATCACCTGTCACCGTTCTTTAGTGAATGGATAGGCTGCATCCTGACTGATGTCTTCGGTCTATAACAAACAGGCTGCATTCTCGGTGATGTCCTCAGCCTCCAGTGAATGGATGGGTTGGATTCTCAGATATGTCACTGATTTCTAGCTGCTTGCCAACTGCATCACTTAGCTGTACGGTAGCAAGGCGGCTCTCGTGCGCTGGATCACGTACCTAATACGTGATTCTGCACTTCCAGGTAGGGGGTGTGCCACCAGAGCCGCGGCTGTGATTAGGCACAGCACAAGCCGATCGACAGGTGCCAACCAATGAATGTCCGCTGGCACCCACTGATCGGCGAGGAGAGACACACAACAGAGCTCTGCAGGGATATGATGGATTTTTTCCCTGCAAGGGAAAGAAAATCCATCAGATCCCTTAGTAAAAATAGCACACATAGTACACAAAAACACTGGTTAGGCACACATTTAACCACATGATCACCCTAGATGTTTAACCCCTTCCCAGCCAGTGTCATTAGTACAGTGACTGGGCATATTTTTAGCACTGATCACTGTATTAGTGTCGTAAAATGTCGTAAGTGTCAGGCTGTCTGCCGCAATTTTGCAGTCCCACTATAAGCCACTGATCACCGCCATTAGTAGTATAAAAAATAAATAAATAAAAATTCCAATATATATCCCATAGTTATAGACGTTATAAATTTTGCGCAAACCAATCAATATACGCCTATTGAGATTTTCTTTACCAAAAATATGTAGCAGAATACATATTGGCCTACATTTATGAAGAAATTTGATTTTTTTTATTCATTTTTTTAATTGGATAAGTTTTATAGCAGAAAGTAAACAATATAGTTTTTTTTTCAAAATTGTCAGTCTTATTTTGTTTATAGCGCAAAAAACTAAAACCCCAAAAGGTGATCAAATACCACCAAAAGAAAGCTCAATTTGTGGGAAAAATGGACATAAATTTAATTTGCGTACAGTGTTGCATAACCTTGCAATTGTCAGTTAAAGTAATGCAGTGCCGTATCGCAAAAAAACGGCCTGAAGGGGGGTAAATTTTCCGGAGGTCAAGTGGCTAGTGAATAAATAGGATGCATTGGATTGTACGCCTCATTAATAAAATAAACACACAAGGATTGTGGAAAAATTTAGGCTGCAGCCCCCTTATTGGGTTTAAATCCATTTTAGTTATGAAATGAACTTTAACCTTTAATACCAAACAGAACCGCTGTTAGCCATTAATAGACCAATATGGTTAATTCGACAGGACTCAAGCAGCAATATCTTATACCAGCCAAATCCAGAGGTGAGTCCAGCTGACAGACGTGAGGCAAATGCTGACTCTGCCCAGTGACAGGAGAGGATATACAAGTAAAAGGTTACACTCAATGGCTAGATGTTTCCCGCCAAAAGATTTGTCACCAATCCAATGCTCAGCAGCTGAGGTAAATCCTCCTAGCAACAGCAGGCACCTCAAACACAAAACAGAAAGAACCAGCAAATCAGCCATAGAGAGTCATGTACTTAATCATCATATTAAGAATAAAATGTATTTAAAAAACAAATTGGTGGTTGGGCGTACCATGCAACCTATACACATCTGTCTGGGGGTGTCTCACTTCTCATCGCTAAAACTGTTCCGTTTGAACTAATCTTGCTGCAATCAGATTGGCAGGGCAGATATATTTTCCTCTATGCTGCCATAGGTGGTTTCCCTTTATTGATCCTAGTTTGTTATGTCCCCCCCAATACAGCTCAGAGGTTGTAAATGAAGGCCTAGCTTTTATTTCACAATATCCGATGGTCCCAGCCGTGTGGGTGGGGGATTTCAACCGCTTCCTGACCACATTGCGTACATTTACTGCTGCACTGTGGCAGTGCTGCGTGAATCGCCATATTTAGAAGGCGATTCACACAGCCACAGTTGCGGGCGCGCGCCGCCGGCAGCGCGCTCTCGTGCCCGTTGCACTGCATGAGTGTGATGCGGGTCAGGCGGACTCGATGTCCGCCGGCGACCTGCGATCGCCTAATACAGAGGAAGAACGGGGAACCGCCAATGTAAACACAGCGGTTTCCCGTTCTGTAAGGGGCCATGACACAGATCTACTGACCCCTGTAGTCAGGATCAGTTAGATCTGTCGTGCCCCTGCCAGCCCAGCCCCCACACAGTTAGAACACACCTATGGAACACAATTAACCCCTTGATTGCCCCCTACAGCTTAACCCCTTCCCTGCCAGTGACATTTACACAGTAATCAGTGGCTATTTTTAGCTCTAATCGCTGTATAAATATCATTGGTCCCAAAAAAGTGTCAAAAATGTCCGATCTGTCCGCTGCAATGTTGCAGTCCCGATAAAAAATCGCATATCGCTGCCATCACCAATAAAAACACCATAAATCAATGCTCATAGTTTGTAGACGTGATAACTTTTGCGCAAACCAATCAATAAACACTTTTTGCAATTTTATTTACCAAAAATATGTAGAAGAATACATTTTGGCCTAAACTGATGAATACATTCGTTTTTTTATATTGTTTTTTTGGATATGTATTATAGCAAAAAGTAAAAAATATTGTGTTATTTTCAAAATTGTTTATAGAGCAAAAAATAAAAACCGCAGAGGTGATCAAACACCACCAAAAGAAAGCTCTATTTGTGGGGAAAATGGACGTCAATTTTGTTTGGGTACAACGTCGCACAACCGCGCAATTGTCAGTTAAAGCGACGCAGTGCCGAGTCGCAAAAAATGCTCTGGTCAGGAAGGGGGTAAATTCTCCCGGGGGTTAAGTGGTTAATATGACAGTGTCGCCAGCTAAGGATTGTGTAGGGCTAAGAGATCCAGCAGTGACTCCCCCTACCTATACTAGACTCTACCGTATATGAACTGACTTCGCCTTGGTGGACACGGGAAGATACCTTTATCCATCTACCAAGGCCCACTCATGCTATTCAGCCAGTCATAATACCGTGTCTCGTATTGATTTTATATTTGTGTCCAAGACTCTTTTGCCCAAGGTGTCGAGAGTGGGGTTTGCTCCTAGAATATCGTCCGGTCATGTCCCCATGATCAGCTCCCATTGGGATGGTGTGGGAAGCATTTAAACGTCATGCTCGCATGCTTTTATCCAATCGCATTAATAGACTTAAACGGTCCTCCAAATTAATACTTGATCTCTATTAAACGACATGAATTGGAGGAAACATTTAACAATCATCCCTCCCCGGAAGCGTTAGTTAATATTAAACTGCAGACGCGTGTTGTCACACAGATGCATATAGAAAAAGCTAAACAACATCTATTCTTTTGTAAACAAAAAATCTTTGAACATGGAGAAAGATCAGGTAAACTACTTGCATACTTGGCCCATATGGACTCCAACCCACCAGTTGTTGTTTCCCTAATAGATTTGGATGGTAACAGTATCACGGATCCCCCATGGGTAGCTGCAGAATTTAAACAATTTTACAGTGCCCTACAACTCTTTCCCTACAGGATACACAAGCTTATTTACAAACCATTCCATTTCCCAACTTACAGCAGACCAGGTAAGGCCCATTTCACACTTATGAGACTTGTCCTGCGACTTGGGACTGCAAAGTCGCCTGACAAGTCGCTCCCCATGATTTCCAATGAGTACCGTTCTTATCTGTGCAACTTCAAAGTAGTCCCTGGTCCAACTTTGATGCAACTTGAGGTCCATAGACTTCAATGTTAAACCCTCAAAGTTGCATGCAAATCGCACCTGAATAATATAGATGCGATTTCTGTACTATTTCTGTACGACTTTGTAATATGTTTCTATTGTGCCAAAAGTTGCAACAAAGTCGGACTAAAGTCGTACTGATCCGAAATCGCAGTAACATCGCAGCAAAATTGCGGTAAAATCGCAACACACAAGTGTGAAAGGGCCTAACACTTCTTGAAGCACCGATTTTGACTGAGGATGTTGCTACTGCAATATCCCTGATGGCCAAATCCAGGGCCCCAGGCTCTGATGGGTTACCCCTTGAATTATTCTGAAGTCCTTATTCCTAGGCTCCGGGGATTATACCAACACATAATGGACTCCGGAACCCTCCCCCCATCCATGCGGGAGGCTAGGATTATAGTCATTCCTAAACCAGGCAAAGATCCGCATTACCCTGATTCCTATCGTCCAATATCGCTATTGCAAGTAGGCATCAAAATTTTAGCTAAAATCCTTGCTTCCCACTTAAACATGTTTATACTTTCCTTAATTAACCCTGATCAAACAGGGTTCATGCCTGGAAAGAACACTGATATGAACATTAGACGCCTGTTTATGAACTTATAGGCGTCCCATGAGACAATATGTACATAGGCAGTAGTAGCTTTGGATGCTGCCAAGGCTTTCGATTCGGTGGAGTGGAGTTACCTGTTGGAATGCCTGTGAAGCTTTGGGTTTGGCCCAAATTATATTAGATGGGTTAGCCTTCTATACCAGTCACACCTACAGCACGAGTTTTTGTGAATGGATATTATCAGATCAATTTTCTTTGGAGAGAGGCACGTGCCGGAAATGTAACACTCCCATTGGTTGTGTTTTAAACCAAACTGTCAAACCATCCAATGGCTGGTGTCATAACTGATCACATGTGCAGCATCATGGCAGTTGTAGATTAAACAGAGGCCAAGATGGCAGCTTCCTTGGCTGAAAAGGATAGGAGGGTTTACTACCACTTTAAGTATTCCAAGATATGGGATAGATGGATATCTGATGGCGAGACATGTATCTAATGGATTGTGCTTTATAGTTGCTAGTAGAATCGGTATTGTACCCCTCATATGACTGTAACCCAATGCAAATGATCTTCATACAGGCTATTGTCAATCCATATGTAAATCTGTGAAGAACTTTGTGATGACCCTCCTTTTTGTTCGTTGCCAACTGTCATTTATATGTTTGGGGTTTTTTTTCTTTATTGATTTTGCTTGATTATTGTACAATGTATCTTTTCTCAATAAAGTTGTTTTTTTTCCAATTAAAAAAAAACAAATTGGTGATAAGGCAGTGGCGGCCCGCCCATGCACCCAGCCCCTAATCTACATGCAGTGCGCCGGACGCATGGATTTCAAGGTTTTTTTTTTTTCTAAGCACGATTAGAGCCTGAGGCTCTAATTTGCTTCAAAAAAGGGTGGGCTTAGCGAAATAATATTCAGTAATGTCTTCCTGATTCTACTCCCGGGTAATCAGGAAGTGGGTCCTGAGACCCGATTGGCCCACGGGGGGATTGGCATTGGTTTGCCCCCTCCCCCCCCAAAATATTGAGCACCAGCCCCATGACAATCCCACTTCTCTATTTTTTTTTTCTGCTTTTGTGGCCCAGACATTCTTAGTGATGACACCAGTCTCTAGTGAACGGATAGGATGCATTCTTAATGATGTCCTCTCTCCAGTGAATGGATAGTTTGGATTATCAGATATGTCACTGGTCTGCAGTGAATGGATAGGCTGCATTCTCAATGATGTTACCAGTCTCTAGTGAACTGATAGGCCGCATTCTCAATGATGTCACCAGTCTCTAGTGAACTTATAGGCCGCATTCTCAATGATGTTACCAGTCTCTAGTGAACTGATAGGCCGCATTCTCAATGATGTTAGCGGTCTCTAGTGAACTGATAGGCTGCATTCTCAATGATGTTAGCGGTCTCTAGTGAACTGATAGGCCGCATTCTCAATGATGTTACCAGTCTCTAGTGAATGGAAATCTAATTTCTTCTTGCTTGACCCCCAAGCATTTTAATTAAATTGTCACCAAGTCAATGGAGTATTCATGTTATTCTCCTCTTTGTCCTGAGTATCTTTACACCAAAATTATATTTCTTGTGCACACCAAAATTATTTCAAATAGAATGAAGGTGCAATTTTAAATGACAAAAGCATATAAACAGTAAAATGATATAAGATTAAAATCAACAGAAAACCATAAAACCTTTGGGGAATTAATAGATAGCATACATATAGCGCTACCCTATAGGTGCCGTTGAGTTTTACACAAATAGTCCTTACGTCTTCACTGGCAGCCAGGTGCAAAGTATTTTCTGCAGCCAGGCACACATACACTTAGGTTCACAGTGGTGTAGTGGATAGCATTTTCGCCTGGCAGCAAAAGGGTTGCTGGTTCGAATCCAAACCACGACACTACCTGCCTGGAGTTTGCATGTTCTCCCTGTGCCTGCATAGGTTTCCTCTGGGTACTCCGGTTTCCTCCCACACTCCAAAGACATTGTAAAAATCCTGTCTAAATTGGCCCTAGTATATGTATGATTGTGAGTTGTAAGCTTCTTGAGAGTAGGGACTGATGTTAATGTACAATGTATATGTAAAGCACTGCGTAAAATTGACAGCACTATAGAAGTACCTGAAATAAATAATAAATAAATGTAGTCAAAGACCAGTCCAGGGTATGTTGTTTTTGTAGTTTTATTTTTGAGGAACTTGGATAGGGTAGGGAATTTTAGGATACTCTGGAATAAAACTATGTACTACTTGAGGACTCCAGCTGGTATAGAATTGAGTAGTAGGTGATGTCCCTTGCTGGAAGCAGATGGCAGGCTTCTCGTGTGTAGCAATGCAGAGATCAATAGCATGAGCAAAGTCTCTTGAAAAGCAGGAAAGGTAGACACAGCTCGTCAGGTACAAGTCAGTTAGGGCAGACTGCTTGGCCATCCAAAAGTATTACAACTGAGCAAAGCCCCATGCAGTAATCACAATTGGGCAAGCTCTTTAGATCACTAGCCAGCAATTCCATTTTGTTGAACCCTTGGCTGACTGTACTAACACCGAGGGGTAGCCAAAAATAACAGCCCCTAGATCATTGGTCTGTACTCACTGGAGTTGCAAACAGATTCTCTCAGGCACAGCTCCCTTTCAGTCAGCTCTTCAGAAGCACCAGGGTCACTCCTTTCATTCAGCTTCAGGCCCTCGGGTCGAGCACCTGAGGCCGCATGGCAGCAAGTGCCAGGGGTGACAAGCCTGCCTCACCCCCAGCGGTGCATTCCATCTGAAAAGAACCTCAAGATCACATGTCCTCTGAATATATAGTCCAATCCCAGCATGCTCAGGGACACCTCCCCTGTAATTGGCTGAGACTGCCACATACTCATGCTGCCTATTTGCCTAACTCCCACCCATGTTCCAGAAAGCTCTACTAGTTTCTAGAAAGCAGGAGGAGTCCAAGCAAACGCAATAGCACCAGAACACAGGACCAGCCCTAACTAATAAATTGTGGCATTCTGTTAACCACTTCAGCCCCAGAAGGATTTCCCCCTTTTATGACCAGAGCACTTTTTGCGATTCGGCACTGCATCGCTTTAACTGACAATTGTGCGGACGTGCAACGTTGTGCCTAGACTAAATTGACGTCCTTTTTTTTCCCACAAATAGAGCTTTCTTTTGGTGGTATTTGATCACCTCTGCCGTTTTTATTTTTTGCACTAAAAAAAAAAGAGCGACAATTTTGCAAAAAAAAAAAAATATATATTTCTTACTTTTTGCCAAAATACATATGCAAAAAAAAAATTTTAAAAACAAATTTATTCATCAGTTTTGGCCGATATATATTCTTCCTCATATTTTGGGGAAAAAAAAATCACAATCGGCTTATATTGATTGTTTTGCGCAAAGGTTGCCACGTTTATGAGAATTAATTGATGTTCTTTTTAATATATTTTTACAAGTAATGGCGGTGATCTGCGATTTTTAGCAGGACTGCGATATTGCGGCGGATATGTCAGACACTGTTTTGGAACTATTGGCAGTTATACCTCGATCAGTGCTATGAAAATGCACTGATTACTGCATAAATGTCACTGGGAAGGGTTAACACTAGCAGGCGATCAGAGGGTTAAGTGTGTTCCCTGCTTTGTGTTTCTAACTGTGTGGGGGCTGGGGTGATTGGGGGAGGATAGTGATCGTTACTCCCATACACAGGGGCATACGATCCAGTGTTGCCAACCTCCCGCAACACTGGCAAAACATGAAAAATTTACTGGCGGAGCACATTTTTTTACTGGCACCTTGAAAAATAACAGAACTATAAAAAAAACTAACAATTGATATTTAACCACTTCAGCCCCGGAAGGATTTCCAGCTTTAGGACCGGAGCCTTTTTTGCGATTCGGCGCTGCGTCGCTTTAACTGACAATTGCGCGGTCGTGCGACGTTGTACCCAAACGAAATTTGCGTCCTTTTTTTCCCACAAATAGAGCTTTCTTTTGGTGGTATTTGATCACCGCTGCGTCATTTCTGATCGCCGCTATAAACAAAAGAAGAGCAACAATTTTGCAAAAAAAAACAAATTTCTTACTTTTTCCTAAAATACAAATCCAAAAAAAAAAAATAAGAATTCATTTTTGGGGTTTTTATTTTTTTTTATTTTTTACTAGTAATGGCGGCGATCTGCGATTTTTAGCGGTACTGCGATATTTCAGCGGACATGTCGGACCATTTTGACACTTTTTTGGGACCATTGGCATTTATACAGCGATCAGTGCTATAAAAATGCACTGATTACTGTGTAAATGCCATTGGCAGTGAAGGGGTTAACCTGCAGGGGGCGCTCTAAGGGTTAACTGTGTTCCCTGGGCGTGTTCTAACTGTATGGGGGCTTGCCTAGCAGGGGAAGGGAAGTGGTCACAGCCTTCACGTACAGGAAGGCTGTGATCACAGCCCTTCCCCCTCACACAGAACGGAGGTCCGTGTTTACATACACGGACCTCCGCTCCTTCGCTCCGGGGGGGCATCGCGGGTAGCCGGTGGCAATCAAAGCCGCCGCACCCGCTCCCTGGCCCTCCCCGAACACAGTGAGCGCACAGGCGCGCGCTCACTAAACTCGTTCCCGCAGCCTCCGTCGTATGACGGCGTTTTGCGGGAACGAGCCACTTTGCCGCCGTCAGATGCCGATCGGCAGTCGGCAAGTGGTTAAACACAACATGGAAACACTGACAATATCCATATCAAGTAATTTGCCTGGTTTACACTTAAAAAATCGGCACAACATGGCAAATTATCAGACCCTAATATTTATAGACAGTTGTAAAAATCACAGATTTTTTTCAAACTGTCAGTAAATTTACTGGCGGTTGGCAACCCTGATACGATCACACTCCTCTCCCCTGTCAGAACAGAGATCCGTGTGTTTACATACACGGATCCCCGTTCTGTCATTGCGGGGGAGCAATCGCAGGTAGCCAGCTCTAACAGCTCCCTGGCTCCCCCTCTACACAGTGGGCGTGTGCGGCCATGATCCTCGATCTTGCAGCCATCGTCGCCGCCGTCAAATGGCGGGCAGTCGTTAAGTGGTTAAAGTGTTAAAAAAAAAAAGAAGAGCATGTTCCCTTAAAGCATGAACAACCGCACAGTGCTTGTGCTCTGTAATTTGGCCCCTTCTATCACCTAAAAAACCTGGCTGATCCTGCCTGGCTATACCCTCCTACCCTCCCCCCCGTAACCTGACTACAGCTTATCATGGCTGCTGAGCCCCGCCACCGTAGTCAGTTTACATGCCTCCTCCACCCCCTGCCTGTCTGCTCTATATCAGTGCCCATCCCCTCCCCTCCTGCTGCTATTTTAACTACAATTAAATCCTCCCATCCCCTCTGTAACATAACATTATGTGCCCCTGTTATATAAGAAATGCAGATCTATACCTATATCAGAGTGTCTCCTGGCGCTCATGTGACTCCTTGGCTCTCTCCTTTTCTCCTCCCTGGCTGACCAGGCAGAAGAGAGAGCCGGGGAGTCACGTGAGCGTCGGGAGACGCTTTGATATAGGTACAGATGGGCAGCTTTTATAACACACAGGCACAGGGGCACATGATATGTTACAGAGGGGATGGGATGTTTTAATTGTGTTGGCTTAACAACCACTTTAAGCAGACGTGCAGAAGATAGATTTGCTTCTAGCCCCACCGTTAGGCAGAACAGCAAAATTACACCAAACTATTTACATCCTAGCACCTAAACTAAGAGGGTGTTTTATTAACAAACATCCTGAACAGCTCCACTTCTGGGGGGGGGGGGTCACATCCTGAACTACAGTGCCTCTAAGGAAAACTCACTCTCAGAGGCACCACCCTCTGAGGAGCACACATACTGAATGGCACTGCCTCTAAAGGAAACTCTTCCCAGCATCACCACTTTCAGGGGTTGCACATACTGAACCCCACCACCCTTATAGGTGATTCATTCTAAGCAGAACTCCTTCTAGGGGGCACACATTGCGAGTGGCACTACCTCCATCGCACACCCTATGGATCCCGGTCAGTTACCTATCCATGGACCCAAACTGAGACATATTTTCTGGATTATCTCATCGCTTAAAGACTTTCTGAAGAATAAAGAGCAACATTCATGTAAAAGTTGAGAAAGACACCTAATTTACTGTAATTCCTTGAACATGAATGATTCTTTAGGCTAGGTTCACACCTGTGTGGGTGGTGCCGTCGCTTAATCTAAATGGCATGCCACCCGCACTGGAAATCGCACCCACACTGGGAACCTTGGTTCCCATCCGGGCTGTGATTTAAAAAATAGTGCAGGGACTTCATTCCTGCGGGGCAAGGCAGCCTATTCACAGCCACACAGGTGTGAACCTAGCCTTACTGAAAATAACCCTGTAAGAAATGCAGCCTGCTGTTGGCAACCTCCTGCTGAAAATGCGAGAAAATGTTAGGATACTCTGATAGAGACAATTGATACTCTGATGGGGCAACTGATCTATGGGGGTATTTTAAAAGAAGCAACTGATCTATGGGGCAACTGATTTATAGGGGCACGCTAATGGGGACAGCTGATCTAAGGGGATATTCTGATGGGAGAAACTGAAATATGAAGATTTGTTGATTGGGGTTCCTGATTTATTAGGGAACTTAAATGGGGGCATGCTGATGGGGGTGCCTCATATAAAGTGGTTCTGTTTTCTTTTATTTTAACTGTGGATGTGATCAGCCTACTTTTATGATTTATTAAAAAGTTATTTTTTTGCCTTACACGTTGTTTCTGTTTGTGGAAGGCCAGAATAAAGGGGCACATACAGTAAAGGTGAAAAAGTAAGGGAGATCACAGGAAGAAGGAAAGGAGTGCCCAAAAGACAGAATAGAGAAGACCAGTCACCATGAACATCTCCAAGTCACCACTGGAAGTTCTAAAGATCAGCACTAAGCAACTGTACCAGTAGGAAGTAAAACCTAATCTATTAACAATTTCTTTGCTACAGTCAGTCTGTTTTGCTGATACTCCAGACTACCCTCCAGTTTGCAAAAATAGTATATGGCCCGGTTGTGCTTGATGCAGTGGTGTATCATCCATGGGTACAGGGTGTTCACTGAACACGGGCCCTGAGGGGTGGGGGGACCAATGTGCTCTGACCCACACTGCACCCATGGATGATCTCTCCCTGGTTGACAGCCAGGGATGATCGGTGCGGTGTGGGCTTGCACACGGGCCCACTAATTTCATGATACGCCCCTGGCTTGATGTATATAGGGTGCCACGTCCATAAATAATATTTAAAAACCAAAACTTTCTACTTAATGTGACTTTGAAGGCACCAAAGGAATACAAAATAGTAAAAATATCCAAATATAATTACAAATATTAATAAAACCAACAATCATAAAAGACAGATGCTGACAATATAACTTGGAACCCCCAAAAAGCTCACAACATCTAATGAAGCAAAGCTACATCAAATGACACATAGCTGTAAAATGAGCGCGCTCCCAGTCCATTGAAACTGCAAGTCCCCGTAGTGGCAGATACGATTTGTAGTTTATTAATTCACACATCTTTGTGAATAAATGATGCAGCTGTGCAGACAGAGCCCCACACAGCTGCGCTAATTTTAAAACGTGACAGGGGCTGCGGAGGAGAGGAACCCCCACCCACTGTCACAGGAGGGGTGGGCAGGTGCTGCATAGTAACATGTCACGTGTTAGATCCTAAATACAGGTGCAAGATATGACACATTACTAAAGCTGACCATACACGGTGCTAATTTCTTTCCTGTAACCACAGATTGCAGGAAAGAAATTTGCACAATTCCCAAGAGAATATGACAGGCTGGTTGTACCCAAGTTGATTGATCGATCAACTTGGTACAACCAGCCTACCCGTTAACGGTTTGAATCTCGGCTGAGCTGGTCGAGATTCGAACAGTGTATGGCCAGCCTTCGCCTTTAACTCTTGGGAAGCATCTCACCAAAAACTAAATTCCTATTACAGGCGGTCCCCTAGTTACAAACACCCGACTTACAAACGGAGGTAGATAACAGGAAGTGGGAGGAAATCTCCCCCTAGGAAGGGAAATTCACTCCTGTAAGAGTTATTGTGGGAAAAAGGTGTCTCCACTGAAGCTTTATCACCAAAGACCAATATTTTCAAAATCCAATTATCATTGGTACAGGAAGTGAGGTGAAATCTTCTGAACAGAAACATAGACCACAAAACAAATATTACAGGGGTGTTACCCCTTCCCTATGCTATCCGAAAAGCGTAAAAATATATTTTTTGGCTGAAGCTACACTTAAAAAAGTTACCCATTCTGACTTACAAACAAATTCAACTTAAGAACAAACCTACAGTCACCATCTCATTTGTAACCCAGGGACGCCTGTATAAGGGATGCCTAAAATCTGACTTGCCCTTAGCGCAGACTTCTGGGAAAAGCAGTAAGCCAATCACACAAGCAAAAAAATTCTTGGGGCCTTCCATATAACAACATTGTACAGAACACCTCCATGTTACCATATAACATACAGAAAATTACAGTGGCTGCAAATTAAAGTGGAAAGGTACATTATAATTAATTCAATTGTAATACACTCAGTGGTACTTCCATGTAATATTCAATATATAATTATAGTTTATATTTATATATTAAAAATAAGTTATATATATTATATGATATTTTGTTTCGTTCTTTGGCTTTGGTATTGTTTGGAGGATACCCAAAACTAAACATGGGGATTCTAACCCTCCCCTGGTCTAACCAAAACGATTAAAAAAAAAAAAAAAAAAAAAAAAAACACCCCAGGACAAGCCTGATCATTGGAGGAGAGTACACAGAGTTCCAAGCATAGCTAGAGAACTGACCACGGTGTGTTTTCCTGCTTAGTGTGGTCAATTTTTAATAGTAAACAGAGAGACTGGCAGGAACACTAGAGATTTCACATAAAGGAAGCAATACAAAG
>BLSH010049313.1:805972-831130 GCA_018402905.1 Glandirana rugosa
CTCGAGGTAAAATTCGTAAAAAAATGTGACAATGTGCAAAAAAAAAAAAAAAAAAATGCTTAAAATGGAGCTCCACCCAAAAAGGCGAAGCTCCGCTTGTGCGCACCCTCCTCTGCCACATTTGGTGCTTTTTTTGGGGGGGGGGTTTACCTGGTTTTGACAGGTACCCGCTTCCCACTTCTGGGTAAGATCGCCATGGCGATCACCAAGTATTTCCAGCCCCTCCTCCTTCCTGCCTTCTGGGACGCACACAGGTTCCAGAAGACGGGACCATTCAGAAAGCGCAGTGCAACTTGCGCATGCGCAGTAGGAAACTGGTTGTGAAGCCTAAAGGTTTTCCTTCGTGAAGATACTGACACCTGCGGCTGAAGAAGAATCGGCTTGGGGTGCCAACATCTCTGGATCCCTGGACAGGTAAGTGTCCTTATATTAAAAGTCAGTAGCTACAGCATTTGTAGCTACTGACTTCTTTTTTTTTTTTCCCTGCCCAGACTGGAGCTCCTCTTTAAGCATGATGCCAGCACTGCTGCCTTGCCTCTGATTGGCTTACTGTAACACCTCGTACCAAGCTAGGAAGGGGTGAGACAACTGTAATACACAGTTGAGCAGGGTATACACCTTGGATTTTTTTTTTCTTTTTTTTTCAACCAGCTGAATTTCAATAAGTGTATACCGAGCTTTTATCTGCCTAGTGCACTATATGGGTGAAGCTTAGACAGCAGGGAGTTTCTGTACATGGGACTGCAGGATTTAAAGTTAGAGTGCAGGACAGTCCTGCACAATCTAGGACAGTTGGGAGGTATGCATTGTATACTTCATTGAACCACTGTTACATTAAACCTTTAATAAAATACTTGCCAACTGTCCCGGATTTGACAGACTGTCTCACTTTTAGCTCCGGTGTCCTGTGAAGTTTGAGTATGCAGTATAGGTGTCTCTACTGCCCTGCACTCATGGCACCTGCCTCCGATCTCTGCCCCCAATCCTTACACTGCACACACTGTTCAATTTTCAACTGCTAGTTCTCCTGTTCCAGACGCTCTTCAGAACTCAGATTTGGTGGCTTTAGTGCTCAAAAGAGGCAGGCACTTCTCCAGACAGCCAGCCAGCAGCTGTCCACCCCACTTCCCACTGTCTATAGTGGGCATTTTTCCCTCCCAATGACCACAGGTAGCGGGCAATTTTTCCACCCAGTGACCAAGATGGTGGTTATTTTAACCCCACTGGACACAGCAGGAATTTTTTTCACTAAGCACAGATAGTGGGCATTTTTTCACCCTACTGACCACAGACATTTTTTCTCCCTCGGTCCACAGACAGCGAGCATTTTTTCCTCCAACTGAACAATGAAACTTACCAGTTTTTCGTCCTGTTGACCACAGACCTGAAGCATTTGTCCTCCCTGCTTTATATAGGGCACCATAACACATGGCCACTGTATTACACATTGTGCGGTGCATTACAATAGTGCTGACAGCTGTACTCTATATATTGTGCAGTACATTACATACTCCTGACCAAAGTGTTTACTGTCCCAACAGTTGCTGATTGCAGTCTCTGAATATTTGAATGAAGGTCTTCTTTAAGGTCAACTCAGACAAGGTTTTAGCTCTCAGCTTTTATTCTGTTCTATTTTTTCAAAATGGTTCTTTAGGTTTCATGCGAAACTCTCCATTGTGAAACATGAATTGAGATTGTCGGTACAAGGATGGTATCTACTGGTTTAGTAAAGATTTCCAGCTTTGCTCTACGCAATTCAGAATTCCCTGTAGTGCAATGCTTCCTGAAGCCTCTTGTGCTTTGAGCATTTAGTCTGTGTCCGAGGATCCAGCGTATTTGTGCAGTTGGAAGGCACAGTTGCCCCGTCCAGCCCCACTACAGGCAGATTGCATAGGTCTATGAAAGGCTGAAAGCTGCTGTGGCTAGACAGTGTACCGAACTGTACCAATATTAAGAGGTCTTGTTTATTTATTTAAATAACAAACTTGTTATACTTACCTGCTCTGTGCAGTGGTTTTGCACAGAGCAGCCCAGATCCTCCTCTTCTCAGATCCCTCGCTGGCGCTCCTGGTCCTTCCCTCCTGCCCCTACAGCAAGCAGCTTGCTCTGTGGGCACCCGGGCCGAGCTGCTGCTCTGTGTGTTCATTCAGACACAGAGCCACGGCTCAGCCCCACCCCCTCTTATCCTCATTGGCTCACTGACTGATTGACAGCAGCGATTTTTAGAATGGTTTTAACAGATGTACAATAAAAGTTATGCATTTTTGTACAAAAGGGTTTTGGTGTAATTTGATAATCATTTAAATACCAGCAGGTCACCCTTAGAACACCGACTTTGTCTCTCTTCATATTATTTCCTGATAGGCTGCATGCGCAGTGATGTCACCAGTCTCTAGTGAATGGAAAGGCTGCATTCTTTAGTAACGTCACCAGTCTCTAATGGATGGATAGGCTGCATGCTCAGTGACGTCACTGTTCTCTAGTGAATGGATAGGCTGCATGCTCAATGATGTCACTGGTCTAGTGAATGGATAGGCTGCATGCTCAGTGATGTCACCAGTCTCTAGTGAATGGATGGGCTGCATGCTCAGTGACATCACTGGTCTCTAGTGAATGGATAGGCTGCATTCTCAGTGACATCACCGGTCTCTAGTGAATGGATAGGCTGCATTCTCAGTGATGTCATCGACCAGTGATGTGGTCAGCCTGCATTTTTCACGATTTTGTAAGTTTTAACAAATTATTTTCAATCCACGTAAACATTATGAACTATGACAAAACTGGTGACACATCTCAATACAATATATTCTGAGAACAAATAAGTTCAAAGTAGACAATTCCAGCAAAGTCAACTAATGCATTTATTCTAAGAATTTTATACAGAGGACAACTCTTCACAGTGAAAAAAAAAATCTAATCTGACTTGCATTCTTTTCTTCATGGTATAAAACAAAATTTCAATCAAAACTTCATAACAAAAAAAACAAATACAATGTATCACACACAGAATTGCTGAGGTAACTGGAGGTTGTGTGGACAAAACTGATAAGGAGAGAAACAATAATCAATATATACAAAAGGTTGAAAAAAAAATGAAAAACACCAAAGCAAATAAATATAATTCACATTTTCTGGGAGGCCTGGTGAAGTCCGGCAGGCTTTGAAGGCAGACATGGTATGAGCGAACATTTGACTTCCAGTGATGGATTTCGGACACTGTGGGGTGGGTGCCACAGTGGTATCACATTGTCAGAGATGTAGGGAGGGCATATCCTTATGTATAAGATACACGTGGGTAACACATTTGTTCTATTCATTTGGAGTGTGATTGTAATTTATTTTCAAATGCAGGCTAGAAGCATTAAAGAGACCCTGTCAGTGAAAAGCATCTTGCTTTAGGGGAGAGCTCTGGGCAATAGATAAACTAGGTTCAACTTCTTGGGTAAATTTAATTCCAGCCTGTGCAGCAACCACAGCTACCCTCATAGCAAACAACGGAGAAGTAAGCGTAGCCACCCTAAGACAGGAAGTGTGTTATTTGCTGGATCAACAATTGAAAATAAGGAAAAAGCCTGAAAAAAGAAAACGAATGCAGCCACCAGATCACAGGAATGGTCAGCTGCAACATATGACATTTTTTTATTTTTGTTTTCCTCTGTCCCATAAATTGACATGATTTTATGACTGCCTCTCCTTTGGTTGCCACACGTCATGTTATAAGGAAATCATATCAACGATAAACCAATCAAGTTGCAAACCAGAGACTAATGGATTTAAAAAGCTCTCTATTAATTCTGACTCCGCTGCTATGAAATTTTGCCAACAGCTTTTGATTGCTCAAATATCTGTGCAAAACTGCAATACAGTTTGGATTATAAAAATCAACAGTTTACATTCATCACTGATTGATTGTATATTTTTAAATTGACACATAACCATGAGACCCCTTTCACACTTATGCGAGTTGTCCTGCGACTTGGGACTGCAAAGTCGCATGACAAGTCGTTCCCCATTATTTCCAGTACTGTTCATTTCTGTATGACTTCAAGTCGTGCCGACTTCAAAGTAGTCCCTGCATTACTTTGGCCCAACTTTGATGCAACTTGAGGTCCATAGACTTCAATGTTAAACCCTCAAAGTCACATGAAAATCGCACCTGAATAATATAGATAAGATTTATGTATGACTTTGTAATATGTTTTTATTGTGGCAAAGTTGCAACAAAGTCGGGCCAAAGTCGTACTGATCCAAAATCATGGTAAAATCGTGGCGCATAAGTGTGAAAGGGGCCTAAAACTATATCATGTGTGCTGCCTCATTCAATATTTTAAACAATGATGAATCACTGGTTTCAATCGCTCACAGAACGTTCACAAACCAGCTTTGACAGTTGAAATGTGGAAAGTTTTTTTACTGGACTCAAACCGGTTTTAATAGAAAACATTTCATACCAATCAATTAAGCATACCACAAATTTATTGTTCCCGTAACTCATACCCACGAAAAACAAAAAGGCAACTTGTATTTTATTTTCCTTGTCTTAAATTGACTGAATCCATCTCATCACTGAGCAAAGTCTATGTTGCTCACCCACAATGGTGCCGGGAAAGAAGCGATCCATAACTCTTTATAATACATTAGTTGCTAAACAAAAGAAGATCCCAGAAAGAAACATGAAAGGAAAAAGAAAACTCCAGTACAAACATCAGGGAAAACGTGTGGATGAAGGCAGCAAGACGTAGCTTGTAAACAGAGGAGACAGTGAAACCATGCTCCTCACTTCCTGAGAATAGCTGTCTATGAGCCGGCCCCCACGGAGCAATTCAGTGTTATCCAACCACATACTGGGGCTGCTATTTAAGAGGTGACTTCGTAGGGGGGCTGCAGTAGTTCCACAAGATTAGGCCACATTGGTAGGGAATCCCAGAAGGCACACAGGCCCGGAATGGGCAATGGAAACTTGGTCTAGTGGGCTTTCTTCCCTTCTACACTTCATAAAGACTGAATCTGTCAAGTCCATTCCGCTAGGTCTGTAGGAAGAAGAAAAATGTGTTTTTTTTTGTGAAACCAATAATCCTAATGTCAGGCAGTTAAGAAACAGTTCAGTATGAAATTCATTGAAACATAGTTACCATCAATTATTTTATTAGAACACTCCTAATACTGACATATTCTGTAGCAATGAACAATGAGCCATTCACATCAGTCTCTACACCAGAGGAGAGTACAATCTAATGTTTGGCCACAGTCACACACTTTTATTATTATACATTTAGGCTGGGTTCACACCTATGCGAATTGGATGCGGCTTACATCGCATCCAATTCGCATGACACTTGAAAACACATTGTTTTCAATGTGTTAGGTTTACATATGTGCGCTGCATTCGCACTCCACATTGCACAGAAAACGTGTGCATTTTCTGTGCAATGTGGTGCGAATTCCCAGCCTATTAAGTTCAATGGGAACGCATCTAACATGGAGACGTGTTCCGCACTGAACGGGGATCTTTCCCCCTGCTCGCGGCCCCTCCCCCTTCGTCCCTGGGCAGCTGCTGCGCTGTGAGAACGGACAGGAGCCGCCGAACAGCGGCTCCGCCCCTTCTCAGCAGCAAACAGGCTGGAATTTGCACCGCAATGGAGTGAATCCAGCCTTAGACCGATCAGCAATAACATTATCAGAACTGGCAGGTAAAGTGAATAACATTGAACATTTCATTTCAATGGCATCTGAAAGTAGGTGAAATATATTAAGACAGCAAGTGAACATGAAGTCCCTGAAGTTTGTGTTGAAAGCAGAAAAATATACAAGCGTAAGGATTTAAGTGAGTGACAAAGGCCACGTTGTAATGGCTAGACGACTGGGTCAGAGCATGTCCAACACTGTAGCTCTTGTGAGATGTTCCCGGTCTGTGGTCATCAGGACCTACCAAAAGTGGTCCAAGGAAGGAAAAACAGTGAACCAGCGACAGGGTCATAAGCAGTCAAGGCTCATTGATGCATGTGGGGGGGTAAAGGCTGGCCTATATAATCCAATCCAATAGAAGAGCTACTGTAGGTCAATGGCTAAAAAAATTTAAAAAAAAAATAACGCTGGTTCTTCTAGAAAGGTGTCAGAACACACAGTGCATCGCTGTTTGTTGTATATGGGGCTGCGTAGCCACGGACCCGTCAGGGTGTCCATGCTGACCCGTGTCCACTGGACAATAGGAAAAAAGATTGCTTAGACTTATGAATCACATTTTCTTTTACATCATGTGGATGGGTGTGTGTGTGTGTGTGTGTGTGTGTGTGTGTGTTGCTTACCTAGGGAAAATGTAGCATCAGGATGCAGTATGGAAAGAAGGTAAGCCAGCAGAGGCAGTGTGATGCTTTGGGCAATGTTCTGCTGGGAAACCTTGGGTCCTGCCATTCATGTGGATGTTACTTTGCAGTCCTTGCCTAGGTGGGTCAGGGTTGTTTTAGCAGCAAAAAGGGGGAGCTACTCAATATTAGGTGGTGGTCATGCGGCTATGGCCAATTGGTGTATATAGTTCCGACATTGTGCAGAAAGAACACTGAGCCAGTCACATCTTTCTCTGTACCAGAGGAGCTTACACACTAATGTCCGCACATTAGTATTACTAAATATTTCTATAGCTCTGACATATTCCAATGCTGTACAGAGAACACCATTCACTTGCATGTGGAGGCACAAAAATTAGGCCAACAATTTTGGGCAGACACCACAAAAAAAAAAACAATAAAAAAAAACGTAAAAAAAAAACAAGACACACAGACTGCAGGGAGGAGAGGAGGGCTGCTCCACTTCTCGTGTGAACAGTGGATCTAGGCCAAGGATACCAAACTTGTTGGACATCTTTGTAACACTTGGTCAGTCTCTAATCACCCCAGAAGGATACGCAATCTCCGCCATTTAGCAGTCCAATATGAGGGTTTAAATGCCCAGGAGGTTCACATAGGACAGCTGAAATGGGAGGAGCTTGGCTCCAAGTCTGGGAAAAGTCATGCCTGTTTGGTGTGTGCCAGGATCCAGGTGGGTTAGAAGATCCAAATTATAGGTTAGTTTTACAGTACTGTGAAATATGTTGGCAGATAGGTAAAGGTATAAATGAGTAAAATAAATGCTGGCAGCTACTCACCTGGTCCAGGGGCACCGTGGGCGGTCTGTGCATTGTGTCCTCCTGTGAGAGGGCTCTTCCCTTGTGGAAAAGTGGGAGCTGCATCTGGAGACGCATTCTGAGAAGGGGAGGAAAACAGTCATATTAGCGACAATGTATTTTTGGTGGTCTCACTTCCATTAATTTTCAAGTTTTTGATTTGTAAGTGTAACGAGGACATAACACACGCCATTCAGAATACAAGTAGGAGAAAGTGAAACATTTTCAAAACCCTGTTACTGTTTTCTTGATCAGAATGTCATTTAACCCATTGCCAACCCAGCAAATCAATTGTGCAATCTTCCCAGGCAGGGAACCATGTTTGAGTACCTTACCTGACAGCAAGGAGTGTATAGAGCTTTGTGCTCCTACCTATAAAACTGCACTGTCACCGACAGCTCAACCAATGATAGGAAAACAATTCGTGGGATTCTTGATCGTGTGTTTACCATGACCAATCAGGGCAGTCACATGTGGTTTGTTTGTAAACAAACCAATCCCAGCTGCAGCTATCAGTGCTTTTCTCTCTCTTTGTACAGCGTAGGAAATATAGTATTAAAAATCAAAAACCACATTAGCGAGGATAAGTATTTAAAAGAATAGGAAAGTTAAAATTGTTCTAAAGTTGAGACTTTTTTTTTTATACCTCAACGCCTTCGCTGTGTTCAGGTAAAACATGTATCACTACTTCTTCCTTATCCCACCCCCCTTAAAATACTTACCCCAGTCCTATATCAATCCTTTGCAGTGCCCATCTGCAGCAGCGCTGCTCTCTCTCCCGCTTCTTCTCACAGGACACGGGGCAGCCATTGGCTTCTGCTGCTGTCAATCAAATCTTGAGAGAAAAGAAAGGGGGTGGGGCCGAGCCGCACTGTGCGAGTCAATGGCTCAACTCGCATGAGTGCTCCCCACAGCACACAGCTTGCTATGGGGGCACTCAGAGAAGAGGAGCAGAGAGTGCTGGCAGGGGACCCCTGAAGAGGAGGTAAAGGGCCACTCTGTGCAATACTATTGCACAGAGTAAGAAGTATAACATGTTTATTATTGAAGGAAAAAAGTAGGTTTTAGAATAACTTTAGTTAGGCAAACAAGTCATTATTGTCAAGTTCGCCAACACTGGTAAAATTTGGCCAGGCTTTCTTGTCTTTAATGACTTCTGGTCATGAGAAGTTATAAGCAAAACTGGATTGAGATGTTATTTTTGCAATTTTATCAGCAGTGCTGGCAGAACCAGAAACATGTGAATTCTAACACAGCATTGGTGCATTTCAAATGAACAGAAAAAGAGCCAAATAAACAACAGACTGCAGGTCAGCTGATCCTAGAACAGTTCAGTGCTGCCCCCCTACTGCAGCAAACTTGTTCACACCAGACCTTAAATCAGACAAATCTGAGCATGTGTTTTAGCTTTAATGCCCCACTTTCAAGTCTAAAGGGGCTGTGCCCTGCATGTCAATAACTCAATTAAAACATGCATGTGTTAATGTGTATTAAAAATATTTGTACTCCAAAAATTCTGTGCTTAAGCAAATTGAATACATCACCCTTCTAGACAGCAGCTGTTCAGATGGATCAGTGCAAATATTAAATTAAACACAAATAAACGGAGCTGAAATACAACTACTACCCCGTTAAATGATATACATGTACGTACTAAAACCCTATAAGATGGATAGATAGATAGGCTTTACTTCCTATTCAGATCATATCAGTGGCCTCTATGGAATGACGTCACCAGGATTAAGCTTCACCCAAGGCACTTCATCATTAGATGTGGACAGGAGCGGTGTACCAATGTGAGTGATGTCATATAGCCCCTGATGAAGATTAGTGACGAAATGTGTTGGGCGAAACCTTAACCTTGTGACGTTATTGCCTAAAGGTCGCTTATGTGATGTGAATAGGAACTGAAGTGTCCCTCTAGTTTGGTTATTTGCTTCTAGTGCTGGGAATCAGCACTATACTATGCGACTGATGTCTATTATATACTTTTAATAAAAATGTTGCACTATGAACCTCTTCTTTCTTAAAATTGTTAATGTAGAATGATAAGTGAAGCCTGACTGCTCTGGGGAATTACAGCAAACCAACTGATTCAATTTGGAGGTCAAATTCAGTGGGCGAGTGGATCAGGGGGAACAGAGGAGGGTGTCTTTTGTGGAGTGGATTAAATCCTTTGCTTCAATCATGTGGAGCGTGTCTTCATTTTATTCCTCACAGTGGAGTGGCTAGTTTAATACTTGGGACCGATGGACTTTATGAACACGTCTTTTGTTGCACTTTTTTTTTTTTTTTTGCACTATTGTTATTGATTTTTGATACAGAGTGTTTCCTCAAAGGAAACATGCATTTTCTGTTCTTTGGAGATTGTATATACTTGATTGCACCCATATTTCTTGCATTATAACTTTAAAGGTAATAGTATATTATATATACGGTTTGTTTACATATATTTCTATTTAACAAGGTCGTAATCTATAGACTATATGCTCTCATGTAGTAATCCACCTTAAGGCTCCATTCACGCCTGGGCGTTTTGGGATTGCGGCAGAATCCCTGTAATTCTGCACGTGATCTCAAAATGCACTACAAAAATCACAAAACACTAGTTCGGGTACCATTATTTTCAATGGCACCTAAAAGGCAATGCAGTTTTGCCGCACAGTTTATTGCATCGCGTGAAGCTTGTCGTCCGAAAAAAAAGGAGCAGGAGCTTCTTTTGGGGGACAAGCTTCACGCAATGTGATTTGCCGCGTGATAAATTGCGTGATAATGCAGTATTGCATTATTAAAAATAATGCCCCCTGAACCTGCATTTTGCGCTTGCAGTGCATTTTGAGATCGCGGGTAGAAACGCAGGGATTCTGCCTCAATCCCAAAACACCCAGGTGTGAATGTAGCCTTAAGGTTGATTATTGCGTGAGAGCATATTGCATTTAGATTACTTCCCTGTTAAAAGAATAGGTTTACCTTTGGAATATTTTACAAGTTACACCTGTATTTAGGGTGGAACAGGTAACATATCCCAACTCCTGCCTCCTCTCCCCTCGACTCCCCCACCACTCCCCTCCTCCCTGTGACTGCGGCGGGGGAATATTCTCCCCACACCCACTGTTAGAATAAAAAAACAGCACGGCCATTCAGGCATATGCACACACGGCCACATCATTCATTCACAGTGTTTTGTGAAAGAATAAATTTACCTTCAGCTTGTAGTTCTCAATGAACTGCGAAGGGGCTGGTGAGCATCCTCGCAGTTCAGTGATTCTTCCTGCCATTTAGTAACTGTCTGCCAGTGCGATGTACAGGCAGACACCTGTACTGAGTGTCTGCAGGAGCCTGGCATTGCACCTGCAATCTGATGATCTCAAGTGCAAAACCCTCTGAGTAAAAAAATGAATAAATAAAAGCATATTTATTTTACCTGCAAAAATGTGGATTTATTATTTTTTTTGTAAAAGGTGAACTTAGCCTCTAAAATTTATAGAAATCATAGTAGCTCACCAGCACTGTCATGTGTTCCCACATCCACCATATACAACCTTAGTGCGACACTATCTAAAGTTACCACTCTATGTGTATACTTGATTTCAACATCAGCAAACAAAAAGGGGCCTAGTAAGGACATCACCAGTCATCTGCCATTCGGCTTAGCTGAAAAGAAAGAATTCCAGGACAAGCCAATCAGTGTGTGTCTTCTACAAAGAGTTAAAAGAAGCCTTGAATAGAAGATCCTTGAAGGGGAACAGTATATCCCTGGGAATGTAAGGGGAAGAAACCTGAGGTATTCTGCCCCCTGGTGGGGAAAGCTTGTTTGACCTATAGGACATACGCGTCAGAATTTAAGGTGAGAGCATAAAGAGCATGGTGTGATTGGCACGAGGGGGAATATAGAAGAGGTGTTTTGAATCAGAATCAAGATAACAGTGGAACACTATAAATTGTTTGAATTTTTTGCAATTAGATTATCACGGTGAAGGTGTATGATGATTAATGAACATTACAGGTTAAATTACCTGCATGATGGAAATTCTTTCACATTTTGTGCTTAAAAAAAAAGTAAGTTGCTGTTTTTTTGTTTGCCGATGTAACTTTGATCTTGGAATCAGGTATACACATAAAAAGTGGTAACATTACGTAGTGCCGCACTAGAATTAGGATTGTTTAAAAGAAAAACAGAGCTAAAACATATTTACTACCCTGTTAATGTGTTTATTAAAAACATTTGGTATGATCACACAAGCCCGGTAATCTTTAGGGATTTTACCTACTGTACACAAAATAGCACACTATGGAGATTTGTAATGATCTGTACTGAGAAGTGTGGCTCTTCTTGCCCAGCTCACAGCTATAACTGGAAAAAAAGTCACCTGCCCTTCCAGAAACAGGTGCAATTTGCCTTTTTTTAAAGCACTTTTTAAAATTTTCTACATGTAGTTTTTCCAATTAACCAAAGGAAGGGAGAAAAGCTTTTTAGGATGTACAAAATATCTGACTGACACCTAGTGGAGATATTACTCATTGCATACTAAATGAAAGCTTGAGTATAAAACGCTGGACAAGCAACATCATATTGTGTCGTGGGAGTCCTTCTGTTCTCCCAGTCTCACACAGCCAAGTCCCTGATCCTCCAATTCATTATTCTAAGGAATACTTCTCAGACAGGGAGCTACTCCCATCCTGCTGAATGGACAATGAAGGACAGGGATCTACTGCCATCCTGCTGAATGGACAATGAAGGACAGGGATCTACTCCCATCCTGCTGAATGGACAATGAAGGACAGGGATCTACTCCCATCCTGCTGAATGGACAATGAAGGACAGGGATCTACTCCCATCCTGCTGAATGGACAAGGATCTACTCCCATCCTGCTGAATGGACAATGAAGGACAATCACAAGTCAGGTCATTTCTCTGCGCTCTCCTCTAGCCTGTAAGCGTCCAGTGTCAGATAACATTATACATGAAACCAAAATGAGACACATTCAGGTACACTGTCAATGTGTATTAAATTAAATTAAATATACATTTTTAACGAATAAAGAACTGCATTACAATGGGTTTCTTTATCTACATGGAGTGCAACTTTAGGACTATGTCACATGTGAACAATTTTGTAGCAATGATTTGAATGGCCAGCCAATTCTAAGTTTGCGTTGCAGTAAATTCCAGCAGTGGCGGCTAGTGCTGAAGAATTTTGGGGAGCATGGACAGGCCCCTCCAGCTCCCTATGGTGACAAATAAAGCTAGATAAGGTACAACAAATAAATCATAGTGATAAAAGTAATACTGTGCAAAACCTTATAGTGTGAGCAGCCAGCACTACAATAGACAAAATTGTAAGGAATTAAGTGAAAAGTGCAGCGCTAAAAGTTAGAAAATAAATATTGTGTTATATGTCTATGACACTAACTGTGTATGATGTTAGACAAATGAACATACAAAAAAACCCATAAGTGTACAAGGCGATTATGATGTGTAAACAATTAATATTCCTTAAAGTGCAAATGTGCATAAACGCATTGTATTATATGTCTAGGACACTACATATAATTAGTATTATGCAGCTTAATATACACAGATGAAAAAAAAACAAAAAAACTAATATTGTGCAAACCATTTAAAATCATTAAAGTGCAAATCCATGTGCAAAAAAGTCCATATGAAAAATAACCGCTTATTAACTTAGTAAGTACATAAAGGTGCTAATATTTCAACAGTGTAATCAAAATAGTGTTTTTGCGATCACAACTTCCACATGCAGCACCCAGAGTTCAGAGATCCACCACCGTGTAGTATGGAGGCTTACCGGAATGAATGGACTTGGACAGACATATACCTGCCAAGTCAAACCAGGTATGAGGTGTAAAACACCAAAGACTTAAAGGACCCTTATGACACACGCCTGCTGAAGAGCGATCAATAGACTGGTAGGGAAAATAAACATCATCCGCCAAAGTATATCCTCAATAGCTCTCCTCAGCAGTGAATGGATCTTGAAGTTGGTGGCTGCACACAGAGGAAAAGACCTAAAGCATGGAACAGATGTGTGACACTAACCCACCACTCCCAGAGATCACTGCTGGTAAGTATTATTAACAGAAAAAAATCAAGGTCTTAGGGCTCCGCACTCACCCTACCAGCAAAGTCCAACAGCAGGCACAGCACCTCTGGTGCCCGGCGCCGCGGCTTCTGCGATGATACGGTCGTTGGCCTCCTGTCCTGATTGGCCGGGGCAGGAAGCCAATTTGCTGGTATCGCAGGGTGGGAGGGCTTGGGGTGCAGTGCTCTGTGCCCCGTGGACAACATAAAATTGGCCAATTGGGGCCTCAGGCTGTGGTCATGTGAGGGGGTGACAGAGCAGGTAGAGACCTGTTGGTCCGACGCCCCGCACAGTGCATGGCCACACAGATGGGTGCGGGCTGGCGCCCCTTGTGGACCGTCCGCCACTGAATTCCAGTGATTCGAATTCACAGAATATAGTTGGGAAAGCTGATAGCATTGAGATTTCAGTTCAGTAAACAGGAAGTTACAAGACACTAGAATTCTCACAGGATGAACAGGTATTTTTCCTGTATATGCTGTAAAAGTTCTTAGCCTGAACAAAGAAAACCAATGCAGCCACTACATTTAAGGACTGGTAAGCTGCAAGATGGTACATAGTTTGTTCTTGGGTCTAGATGCACTTACATAGTTCCTACTAGTAAAACAACGTTCTTACCCTTCTTGATGGTACATCTCCTGGAACTGCGGCATGCTCCCTCTCTGTTCCATCATCACGGCATGGAAATGGCCCCTGTTCTCCATGTGTGGGTAATTCGGCACCATTCTAGGCTGGCCATTGGTTTGTCCACGCACAGGGTGGCGAGCTGGATGCAAGGGCTGCTGCGGGTACCCATGGGGTTGGTAGTGATGCTGGGGTGGGAAATGAGATTGGGTCATCATATTGGATTGCGGTCGAAAGTTTGAGCTGCCCCAATTGCTTGGCACACCATAGGTAAAGCCCCCACTTTGTCTTTTGTGACTGTCCAAGTCCAGGAATTGTTTTGGGCTCTCTGGCCTCTCCAAAGAGCCTTCGCTCTTTTCTCCCATCTCTTCTGAGCTGTCACCAGGAACTGCCCTGGGTTCTCCCTCCAGCAGAGGAGACATTAGAAGATTCCTCATTTCCCCCATGCCCTGTATGCCCACTGACCCACTCGGTTGAGAATAGCCTCCTGGATGCTGAGGAGCCTGCTGGGCAGAGTGATGCCAACTTTGGTATTCCTGAGTGTAATAGGGAGGGCGCTGGTAATGTGGATAGGGTTGCTGGGCATGCTGTGGGTGGTGGTATGGATATGCCTCAGCTTGGTGGTGGTACCGAGGATATGATGCTTGGTGAGGCTGTTGTTGTACATTCCCAAATCTAGGTGAGAATGGCTGATAACCTGGGGGCCTTTGAAAACCAAAACTGTGGTTCATAACGGGTCCAGGTTTGTGACCACCAGATTGATAGATAGGGGCCATGTCATTTTGGTGTTTTGGTGCAAAAGTATTTACTGAAGGCTGGTGCGGTGTAGTGTCTTGGTGCTTAACTGGCTGCAGTGCTGTTTTGGTGGCACCAAGCAATGTCTCCTTCAGCTTAGGCATCTCAACTGGCTTTTGTGGCACAGCTGCATCACCAAAACCATTATAAGAACCAGATTTTGCATCCATGTCCTTTTCAACTTGGCTGCCAATTCCAGAAGTCCACTGCTTCTCCCCATTCTTTACACCACTAGGCAATGTGCTGCTCGGAGGAGGAGGGTTCTCCTGGGTGGGCGGAACTGTCACATGCCCTCCATTTGTAGTTGGTGAAACATCTGGTGTGGGTGGAGTCTTTGCTTGCAGAGTTGGAGGAGGCAATGATGGTGAAGGCAGAGGAGAGTCTGAAAAACAAAAGTACGTTTTCAAATAAGTCGCGCAACAATGTTCTATATTCTATATTATTGCAAGGAAAGACTGCATTTTAGATGCAAATTTCATTACGAATTAAGACAACCCCTCTGAGAACTTTACGGAAATATCAGGAGACATTTTATCTGCCGTAGTCCTAAGGAATTCTAACTCTACCTAAACTATCAACCATACAATTAATATCTCAACACTGGACCCCAAACTTGTATACATTTGTGTGCACCAAATGTTTTTGCAAGCACAATATTACTTTTTAAAAGTAGCTGTGAAATCATCACTGGGCTGTACATAGTCTGTGCAGAGAACAGAACTGTGGGAGGGACCCAGCAGGCTCCACCCACTACAGGCTGCCAGAAGAAATCTACAGGAAAGGGTGGAGAGAAGAGAGACACTGCACAAGGAAAGAGCGACAGTGACCGGTCTTTAGATACATGTACCTTTTGTACTTGTACAATATTTGCTTATAAACTATATCTAAATTTTGGATCGCAAGGGGAAGGGCTAGAACCTCCGCCATGATTTTATTGTTATCTGAGCCCACCACCAATGAGTAGATTTACGCACTATGTATGCAGTTGACCACTGTCACTAGAACTCAAAATCCTTTTCTGTTGAGAACTAATGCCTCATACATATGGTGCGCGACTGTTCTATGACCACAAGTTCAACAATCGGCTGTTGGCGGTTGTTTCTATCGTACTGACATGAGTCAAGTAATCGGCCAACAAAGCCGAACGTAGTGACGTGTTACGAGCGTATAACGAGGGTTCAGGTGAATGTGATTTGTGAATTAGGAACACAGGTTACTCAACTGAACACTTGGATTCTGAGCATGCGTGTTTTGCACTTTCAACTTTTGTTGGCCCAACTTCTGTACACACGAGTCAACAGCTGTACAACATTTTCACGTTTGCGCAGCCAACTTCTGTTGTACAACTGTCGAAAGTCGGCTGTTGTAATCGCGTGTACTAATGGTCGGATTATCGTACAACAAGCTGTTGTAAGACCATTGGTATACAACAGTTGCACCGTGTGTATGGGCTATAAGGCTGCTTTCATACCAGGGCCAAGGCTGTGGCCATGGTAGCGGTAAAGCGCCGCTAGTTTTAGCTGCGCTTTACCGTCATTGTAGCATCGCTTTTCAGCCGCTAGCGGTGCACTTTTAAAAAGGGGTTGAAAGTGACCGAAGCGCTGCCCATTCATTCCAATGGGTAGGGCGGTTTAGGAGCAGTGTGTAAACGCCCCAAAGATGCGGCTTGCAGGACTTTTCCTCTTCCGCAAGCACACCGCCCCAGTGTGAAAGCACTCGGCTTTCACAAGGGGGAGGATTGAGAGGCAGTTTTCAGGCACTTTACATGCACCATTTGTAGAGCTAAAGCGCTTGAAAACTTCCTCAGTGTGAAAGGGGTCTAAGAGGGGATTTCATGACATTTAGAGAAAATTTCTCTCTTCTTGTTGCATCTGCAGCAGTGGAATGAGGGAAAATCTCCCTAATACAGAAACCGCAAAATCTGACAAAATCAAGGATTGGATGTTCACAGCAATACCCCGCTTGTGTGGGGCGACTGCTTTTTACATGCACGCAGGACCGACGTGTGCGTGCACCTTTGAGCGCAAGCACTAAAACTTTCTATTTATCTTTTTACAGTGTTGCTTTAATTTTTTTTTTTGTGATCACTTTTATTGCTGTCATGTCAAATTGTCATGCATGTCAAATGTAAACATCCTTGTGACAGCAATAGGCATCTGACAGGTACTCTTTATGGAGATCTGGGGTCTATAAGACCCCAGAGTCTTCCTCTGCCCTTAAAAGCATGTAATTGCACCAAGATTGGTGTGATCAAATGCTTTTAATTTTTTTAAAAATTGCACCGTTTACATCCGGGAAAAACTAAGTCAGGGCATCGCTTCCAGTTCAGTATATCCTAGAGACAAAGTGGTTGCAGTCTTTGTTCATCTTTACGCTTAGCAGGCGGAAGCTGAAGGGGGACATCCCCTCCAGCTGCTGGTAAAAGCAATCCAGTGGCTAGTTAGTTGCTAAGATTTCTCTTACAAGAGCTGACTTCAGCTGCAGGCATTATCCCAGTATCCCCAAACTTGAAATTTAGCGACATACAGGTACATCGCTGGTTAGCAAATGGTTACTGTATATGTTTAGCCAATTTTTTTCAGCTTTTGGGCATAAAAGTGTTAGAACCTCTGGCAGTTATTTTTTTTGAGTGTCCCCGCTGTGGAGATTACCCTCCCTATTAGTCACTGCAACAGAAAATGTGGTAAAACTTTCTGCAGTGGTTATACGAACAGGATGTGAGGGAAAATCTGCTGATGAAGACACCTTTTTCCGGTACCAACTGTCCCAAGGCGGAATTCCCAATTTTTTTAGAGACTTCTACTCACTTCCTGTTGCATCTACACAGAAGTGAAGGGAACTCTCCCATATGCGGCACCAATGGCAAAAAAACAAAAACAAAAATGGAATTTTGACTAGTTTATAAATTCAATATCTTGGAGTACAGTACAGAATACAGGACTTGTGGTCGTAGACCACGAGTTATAAAATATTATCCATATTCCCATTGCACACTTTCCTGGATAAGGCTTTAGTAGTAATGGGTGCTGCAGCAACAACCAACTGGAAACATCACAGATCAAATGCACATATTCACCAGCACACCACGGATCGTCGATTACATCCAAATCTTTATTGAAGAATGATCACATCACAGAAGACATGCCTGATGAAGGGGTCATACGTGGCTCCGAAAAGTTACACTATGTCTTCTGTAACATGATTATTCTTCAATAAAGATTTGGACAGAACGATCTGTGGTGTGCTGGCGAATATGTGCATTAGACCATGAGATAGCCAACGCTAACTTCAGGTGATTGGACACTGGCAAAAGATTTGCAGGGGACAGCCCAGTGCATCTCCACAAAACCTCCCCTACTCTGTGGAAATCCAAAATATGGAATTTACAGGCAAGTTACAATTCCCATGATCTTAATTATACAGTACAGGACCCAAGACTTGTAATCATAGACCATGGGACGCCCCAAAGCAACAAACCTTAGTGACGGCATAGCAAACAGACCCACAAAAAAATATGTCAACAGACCCAAAACATTCAGTTTGAAGCACCTTGCGACCAAAACTTGTATCAGCAGAGGCCTGGGGATTCACCTGTTAAAACTTTGAAAAGGAACAGAGGACCAGGTGGCATCTTTGCAAACCTGCAAAATGGATGCTTAGTGCTGAAAAGCCTAAAACATTGGATAGATCTGAAGGAATGTTCCCGAAAAGGAAATGGAGGAAACCCTTACCTTGAAAGCATACACTCTGGAAATGAACTGCCTAAGCCAACTAGCAATGATGGCAGAGGAAGCAGGATGTTCCCTCTTGGGACCTTCAGGGAGACCAAAGAGGGTTTTTCTGAAGGAAAATATTGCCTGAAAAATCAGCTTTGGTCAGATAGGCCACCTGTTGCAGGCCTGAGAGTAAGCTAGAAATAGAGGAAGGGAGCTGTGTCAAATTAGGACTTTATGTCCTATAGAAACATAGGTATTTCGCTGGTTTTCCTCAGTGCCATCTGTAGCACAAGAGCTATTAGACCCTTTTATTCTCAGCTCATCTACACCTGCTCTTATCTATTGCTAAGTGCGGGATCCCCTGTGGGGTACTCACAAAATAAATGCAGACTTAAACGGTTATTTGCATGTCCAGGAATGGAGCCACTATAACCCAGACTCTGACCGACGCTCGACTCGCTATGATTAAGCCCCAATGGGTGTGAAACGCGTTAGCTGGTACCTGTTTTTTCACTTTCACTTGCTGTACGGTTTATTGTTTTATGCATGGAATAAAGGGGATTGCATCAGAGTGCGGCCACCCAGCCTTTTTTCTTTCTGAACGACGTGCTGTTGCGGTCTCTCTTGCATAGTGCAACTATGCTCTGGGGCGAAGTTTGGGCAGTGACGTCATCACGCATGGCTGTGGTCTGGAGCAGCGTGCAATCTGTGCACCAATTTTGATATGCTTGATGTTTAAAACCAATTGTAAGTGCGCATTCTATTTGTGAATAAAATTTACATGGGTTCATGCACTATGGGAGTTTCTGTCTTTGCAGGAGAGAGGCTTATGTTGGAGCGGCACTAAAGGCATTTTGATGATCTTGGAGCCAAGGCTAAGTAGGTGTGGCATTGGCAGAGGAATGATATAGAATGTGTGTGAGCCTATGTGTGGCCACAATCTCTGGTAAGCAAATTGTGTGCTCACTGGTCTGGTGGAGGTACACTGAAGTAGCTGGAAACAGGCAGCGGGAGATCCGCATCAATTTGAATATCCAGATGAACTTTTTGATCTATAGTTTATTTTATTGCACTGGTCACTTAACTTTTTGGTAAGACAAAATTTGCCTTCCATGATGTGCCACCGTCCTAATTATTAGAAAAAGACCTGTTGTATCTGGGGAGTACCCATATAAAACAAAAAAAAAAAAACAAGAGTGGACTTGGTAGGCACACACACACGATACCAAAGATTAATATATAAAAAAATAAGATTTTTTAACTCACTGTAAAATCCTTTTCTCATAGTTCATTGAAGGCTGCAGAAACTCTGCATTACGCCTGGGGTTATGCTACCTTTCACTAGGAGTGGACTAGGCACAACTTCAGTTCAGCTAAACGCAGACACAGCCCCCCCCCCAGGGGGCGGTCCTCCCTGGCATAACCCCCCACCGGCCAGCTCAGCCTTCAGTCCGTAACAAACAGTGCAAGCTCGAACCAACAAAGAGGGGTGGGGTGCTGCATCCGTCAATGAACTATGAGAAAAGGATTTTACGGTGAGTTAAAAAATCCTATTTTCTCTTTCGTTCATTGACGGATGCAGCAACTCTTCATTACGCCTGGGGATGTCCCAAAGCAGTGTCAAAAGAGGGGAGGGTAATGCAAAAACAAAACTTCACCCAACGGGGAATTCTCCATAATAATCTGGAGGAACCTCACACAGCGGCCTGCAAAACTTTGCGGCCGAAAGCAGCATCCGAGGATGCGGACAAATCAACTTTGTAAAACTTAGTAAAGGTGTGCACTGAGGACCATGTAGCCGCTCTGCACACTTGAGAAACCGACGCTTGATATCGGAAAGCCCAGGAAGTGCTAATCGCCCAGGTAGAGTGAGCCGTGACCGCAAAGGGGGGCTCGAGACCCCACAAGTCATACGTACGGGTCACTGTCTGTTGAATCCATCGAGAAATGGTGGCCGAAGAGGACGCCAAGCCCTTGCGTGGACCATCCACCACGACAAAGAGCGCATCCGACCTCCGAAAAGAGGCCGTAGGATGTAATCTCCTTAGGATGGGATGGGCGCGGGCACAACGAAGGAAGGACAATGTCCTCGTTAATGTGAAAAGAAGATACCACCTTTGGCAAGAAGGAAGGTGGCAGGAGCAAAACCACCTTATCCAGATACGGGGACCTACACGACAGAGCCGCCAACGCTGACACTCGTCTGGCAGAAGTGATGGCTACCAGAAAGGCTACCTTCTGCGAAAGCAGTTGTAAGGAAATTTCCCTGATATTTGCAAAGGGAGGCTTCTGAAGCCCTGAAAGGACCAGATTGAGGTCCCAAGGAGCCAAAGGCGTATGCACCTGGGGAGCGACATGTCGGACCCCCTGAATAAAAGGTGCGAACCAACGAAAGCGTTGCCAAAGGACGCTGAAAATAGATGGCCAAGGCAGACACCTGGCCCTTGATAGTGCTCAACGCCAGTTTATGGTCCAGGCCCTGCTGCAGAAAGGCCAGCAGCCGAGACACCGAAAAGGAACGGGGGTTCCACCCCACCCCTTCGCACCAGGCGATATACGCCTTCCAGGTGCGATGGTATATCTTCCTAGAAGTGCACTTACTTGCCTTGAGCATGGTGGTAATCACCAAATCGGAAATTCCCCAATCTCTCAGGACCTGGGATTCAATAGCCAGGACGTAAAAGCCAGAGGGTAAAGCAGGGTGCAAGATGGGGCCCTGGGACAGAAGGTCCCCGCGAAGCAGGAGACGCCTGGGAACAGCTACCACCATCCGCACCACGTCGGCGTACCACGGACGCCGAGGCCAATCTGGAGCCACCAGAATGGTTGGAATCCCCTCCACCTCGACCCTGCGCAACAGATGCAGAATCAGCTTGAGAGGGGGAAACGCATAAATGAGCCGATACTGGCTCCATGGAGCTACAAGGGAGCTACAAGCTCCAGCGGATCCCTTGCTCTGCTCATGAAGGTCTGAACCTTTCGATTGAGCCGGGACGCCAGCAGATCTACGTCTGGAGTGACCCATTTTTGGAAAAGTTGTTGGAACACATCCGGGTGCAGGGACCACTCTCTCAGATCCAACCTCTGTCGGCTGAGGTAATCCGCTTGCCAATTTTCTATGCCCGGAAAGTACACGGCGGAGAGAGCCGGCACATGAAGCTCTGCCCACCGCAGAATGTGAGCTGCCTCCAAGCTTCTTGTTCCGCCCTGATGGTTCACATATGCAACGGCCGTGGCATTGTCCGACTGGACTCTGACAGGGCGCCCTTGCAGCCTTCCCGACCAATGGGAGAGGCAATGCCTGATGGCCCGAAGTTCCAGTACATTGATCGGGAGCCGATTTTCCTCCCGAGACCACCGTCCCTGGGTTGACAACAACCCCAGGACTCTACCCCAGCCGCTTAGACTGGCATCTGTGGTCACTATGGACCACATCACGGGGAGGAAGGATTTCCCTTCCCTTAGGGCCGAGGCCCTTAACCACCAAATCAGAGAGGACCTGGCCACACGGTCCAGTTTGACCTGGCGATCCAGGGATAGAGGAGATTTGTCCCACCGCAGCAGAATCAAGCGCTGCAGGGACCAGGTATGACTCTGGGCATATGGAACCGCCTCGAAGGTGGACACCATGAGCCCCAGGATCCGCATGCAAAACCTCAGAGAGGACCACTTCTCTGACAGAAGACCTCACTGCCTGCTGCAGCATCAGCAGTTTTCCCTGAGGGGAGAAAAACCTTCGCCCTGACCGAGTCCAAGGTTAAACCCAGGTACTCCAGGCGGTGTGACCGGGTCAACACCGACTTCGGCCGATTGATCACCCATCCGAACCCCTGTAGGGTGTGCAGTGTGATGGCTATGTTGTTGCTTAGAGCTGAGGCCGACTCTGCCCGCAGAAGAAGGTCGTCCAGATATGCCAGAACTGCAATGCCCCTCTGTCGCAATAGAGCCAACACCGGGGCCAGGAGTTTGGTGAAAACCCGGGGGGCAGAGGCCAGGCCGAACGGCAAGGCCACAAACTGGTAGTGTTGATCGCCCACCATGAAACGTAAAAAACGTTGGTGTGAGACACAGATGGGGACATGCAGATATCCAAGGATGCTAGCAAGTCCCCCTGGCAAAGGGCCGCTACCACTGAGTGGATTGACTCCATCCTGAATTTCCGTGCCCGAACATAAACGTTGAGTGCCTTCAGATCCAGGACGGGCCTGACCCCATCCTTCTTTGGGACCACAAACAGGTGGGAGTAAAAACCATGGAAGCGTTCCATGGCCGGCACCGGCACAATCACCCCTTTGTAGAGCAGATCCTGCACGGCCCACATCAGGGCCAACCGTCGCCCTGGGGGAAGCCTCAGATTGGAGGCAAAGAACCTGTCTGGAGGCATGGCATGGAATCCTATTTTGTACCCTGCGGAGACCACCTCACACACCCAGGAATCTGAAATGCGAGAGGTCCACTGTTCCGCAAACTCCAGCAGGCGACCCCCCACCCGAGCGATGGGCGGGGGCAACCCATCATGCGGAGGAGGGCTTCTCGTCCGACTTCTCTTGCTTATGCTGCCATGGTCGCTTCTGACCTCCTGCAGCTGCCTTGGAGGACATAGCAACTTTGCCTGCCAAACGGGCACGAAAAAACTTTTTCTGAGCAGAAAATGAAGCAGCCATGAAACGCGTAGAGCCACCATCTACCGTGTCTGGGTACCTTACGTGCTACCGGTTTTTTGCCGTTTTATACTATTTTTACTTTGGGGTCAAACCCTATGGAATTACAAGCTATAGGTCATGCAGCTTATACCAATTGTATGTGTGTATATATATATATATATATTATACCGATGGATGGGGAATCAATATCATGAATTGTAAGATGTTTTATTGCCAATTGTTATACTCTCTTGGATCGCTTTTGCGACTATGTTTTTATAACTGTACAAATTGCTTGTATCAATAAATTATCTTTTATCAAATCATGTCCATCAGTGTTACCTCAGCACCACCACACTCTTCATTCAAAGTCCCACTTTCTGGTCATATTGCACAGTGTGCAATTATTTTATCCAGTCAAGACAAACATGGCCTTGGCAACTGCCTTGGCCCTCCTGTCAGCCGGATCCTTAAAAGACGGCATGCCCTCCACCGGAATAGTGGTCGCCTTGCTCAGGCGGGACACCGGGTGATCTACCTTGGGAGAGACCCACTTCTGCGACATACTGTCCTCAAAAGGAGAACATACAGCAAACCGTCTTGGTAGAGGCAGAGAGCTCTGCGGCCGCTGCCACTCTTTGTACACAAACTGATCAAAGAAGGGTACATAGGGGAACACCTTATGGGTGCGAACCGGCCTATGTGATCCAAAGACCACAGCCGACTCTTGCGAGTCCCCCACTGTCCCCAACTTCAGTGTATCCCAGACAGCTGAGATTAAGGAGCCCACCAAAGCCCTTTCATGTGCAACAGTGTGCCCTGAAAGATCTTCTTCCCCATCAGAGGAATCCTGGAGCTCCCCATCCGACAACTCAAGGGGGGTCCCCGTCCTGGTGGACCCCCCCTCAAGGTCCGAATCCCCCCCTAGATGAAGAAGGAGGAGGCAGCTGTCTCCTGTCCGCTCTGCGGTCACGGCCCAACTCTGCCCGGGAAATAAAGGATTCCAGGACCTGAGTCAGTGTAGCCAGAGGAACCACAGGTCCCAGCACACCCTCAGCCCCAGCGGAGGTCCCCGCCGCCGAAGTGCTGGCATCAGCTGCCATTGCGCTACCCACACCGGACACCCACATCACCCAAGAGGGCCTAAGCACCGGAGGTAGGCGCCCCCCACCCCAGGCACACCGGACAGGGACCCCTGCAGTTACACCCAGGAGGACCAACCGTAGCGCACACCCTGCCCCAGGAGAAGCGCTGCTCAAGCTGCTGAGTCCGCCTTACCAGCCACTTAAAAAGAGTTGCTGCTGCTGCCATCCCAGCGTCACCACATCTGCTTAGACCAGGAAGTGCTCCAGGATCGCCCACCCTCCAGTCATAGCCTGTAATGCACGGCGACCAACCAAAAATGGCCGCCGTGCACACTAGAGGCCAAACTGAGCCGGCAACTCCCGCAAAATGACGGCCGTATACAACATGCGGCCGGCTCCGGGAAAATGGGGCCGACCACCGCTGTTCTGTTACATGATTTCCATGTAACATAAATATGCAGCTATAGTAATGTTTTTATAGTTGGTTATTACAATGCCATCTTGTGGTTCTTTTGGATATTACACCTTCTATTGTATTTTCTAAGTGTGTACCTCCCATCCTCTGTGAGCTATTTCCTCTTCCTAGTTCACTCTACTCTGTAACTTCCGGTTCCTGGTGCACTCTGCTATTCTATTTCCTCTTCCTGTGTCCTCTCTCTCATGAGGTAAAGAATATGGCTACATGCTAGAAGGCCTCACTCAATCTACTCGCATCCTAGGACACATTACTATGTTTTGACCTGCAGTTACCATCTTTCGACCATCTGTCACATTTGTTGTATGCTGTACCTGCTATTCCAATGAATAAACGCTCGTGGAAGAAATCGGTAATTGGTGAGTCACTATCTGATAAGAACTGTCTGCGGTGATCATATCTGCTTATACAGGCCAGGCATAGAGGTCTCAACAAGGGATAAGTCGCCATTACAACAGTTAGGAGTCAGAATAACCGCACAAGCGGTGGCGACGGGGAATAGGAACATGCAAGCCCCCCCCCCCCCCCCCGAAGGGGCCGGGGGAAAAAAAAAAAAA